>LUCM01003691.1:48521-79974 GCA_008360955.1 Fasciolopsis buskii | reverse complement strand
TGTTTGAAGAAGGATGGTGACTGTCCACCTTGCACAGCTGCCTCATGACTTTTCGAAAAGCCGCTCATTGATGACCTACATTGGTTCACTTGCAGACAAAATTGAAACGTCCAAAGTGATCGTGGATCAACTAAACTGCTCCCTAAAATGTCCTGCCCAACGTACCAACCAACAATCTTGGGAGTGAATCATTGTGCCGTCGGATTCCTTAACCATCTCGCTTACTCGCTACTTCTTAATCAGTCGGTAAGGGTTGCCACTATTGTCGGTAGCCACATGCTTTTCCATTTCCCTATACTCTTCTGCCGAACACCGCTCCCGATCACTCCTCAAACTCCTGGTCAGCTGACACTTCAAGGATCAACGTACCTCATTGTATGTTGCAGCCTGGGGAACGGATCTCCCAGCATCCAACAGAGCACTGGAAGTCAATGATGTCCATATTTTCTGAGGCTTTCATGGTCTGGATTCCCGTCTGGAAGTTGCCACTAAATACAGAGCTTCTTCGATCTGCCTCAGTGTTCGCTCGAGCCATGGACATTTTGTTGAGACGACAGCCGCATTGAGAGACCGATTGGAACTGAAGTCGGCAATTATCATCTACAATCAGCTGTACGGGGTAAGTGGTCTTTGTGCTGGTGTTACCACGGAACAGACACAAAACAAAAACAAGCTCGGATCAAAGTATGGTTTGAGTCCACCATTGTGGATTAGAATGGCCAGCAATCCTCGATTGATTCACGCCACCGGTCACCTATGGCAATGTGATAGATCTGAGTTCAATGCTAAGAGGGCGAAGGAGGGCCTTAGGTGAGTCGATGTCACAATTTTGACACAAATTGGTGTTCACCAGCAACAGCCTGTGGTAGGAACAAACCGGGATGAGATGACCTCCACTGTCGGTCCCATCGGCTGGGACATAAAATCGGCCTCAGATGTGTACATTTTCGAGTAATCCGGATAACTCAGGGGAGCTGCAATCAGTGGGCACATGCACAGATACGATGAACAAATAACGGCTCTTCAATTGAGTGTTATTTGCAAGTACAAAATCGTTTAACAGAACTGCACACAAATCGCTGTTTACTGAGATCTAATCTGTTAGTGCACGCTCTGCTCGCATGCTCAGAGTGATCCCAACGCCAGCCTGACCACGAGTGCTCGAAACAGGATCCTCGGACACTCGAAGATGAAGTGAGCGGGCGAGAGGGTGAAAATGAAATTGTTCTGGACACTGAAGATTGGTTGTGGAAGTTGGATTTTGTTTGAGGGTCTAGAATTATTTGCACACATCTGTTGTAAAATTTGTAGATGTTAGCACTGAAGAAGTCTGTCTCTAAACCCGGTTGAGCATGCGTACTTTGGACACAGCTATGTGACCGAACTAATTGCTCTACACTGCCTTTGCGACCTGGACTTGTTTTTCATATACATTAGCAAGGACTACCTTTCCGTGCTCTTTTTGCACTTGCTGGATAATACCGGGAGGTGCAGCGGAATAGCCATGGTGTAACTTCGAATTGAGTATGGAGAATATATATATGGTTTTATCGCTGGTTCTCGCTTCCCGTCAGTCTAAAATAGTAAGATGAAATAATGTTGTTCTTACATTTTTAACATAACTACTACCCACACCGGTCTCCAGTTCTTAGATATCCCTTGCCGTTGCGTGGTCACCGTACCTACTAACAAGCCGGTGGCGAGCGTCACAATATCAAAGCACTGACGAAGTCACCTCCATAAGTAGTGAAACGTTTGCAATCAAATTGCCCAGCTCAGCGAACAAACCAATGCCATCCTGTTGAAGCTGAGCTACGAAAAAGGACATTCTCTAACTTGCTATCATATATATATATATATTTGGATAGAGAGAGCGAGAGCAGATGTCAGGACTCTCATACACGGGGAGGTATGCAAAGCGGACGAACACATCCTACTTCCAATCGCCCACAAATCGACCGGGACCCTGCGACTCGCTCTAGTCAGCGAGAAAGATCGTGTCTACCAGCACGACCAATCAGGGGCAGTTTATGCCACCCCATGCCTCGGGTGTGATAAACATGTCTGAGACAGGGAATCAATTGCCCGAAAGCTTGCAGGAACATAGCCCATTCCCAGGAGGCACTGTTCAATATTCGCAGATAGGAACCACTGTGCACAAACAGAACATGAGATCAACATCCACAACGCAAAGTTAGTCAGGCGGGTCAACAGAAACGAGGAGTGACCGATTCTCGAAATCCTCAACTCGAATAATTCGTTCAACTGATATGTCGAGATTGATAAACACTACGCCATCTTAAAAAGACCCACTAGGAAGACAAACAGACGGATAATGTTTCAAAACGAACGGAACTATGGATCCCATTCAATCACTAATTCGCGTTTGACGACGAGTCCTAGTTCGGAACGAAACGTCACAGTAAACTTTATAACTCGGTGTACGCCTTCCAACCTCTCTTTCTATGATTATATATATGCAGTTATTTAAATATTGTTTCAGAACTAGTCCCACTGCAGAAACCTGAAGGAAAAGTGAGAGGTTGAAATTGTTGTCAGCAATGATATTCAATCAGCTCTCGTGTAGTGAGCCTCATGGGAATCGGGAAACAATTTGGGGATTTGCTAAGTTATTCTTACAAAGACAATCTCTACGTCCTACTGATGTTGCTCTTGAAATTTTGTGATTCCTCATAAAGGACGGAATGACAGATTTGTTAAGGTTGCATAGATTTACTTGTTGAATCTGTCTCACAAACTAAAGTATACAGGCAACTCTGCTATCATGCCACGCAGAAAGGCTACAAACACTTTGGACGCGGCAGAATTGAGTTTTAAGTGAAATTCCTAGCAAGGTATAACGGCTTCTTAAATGTGGAGCTTCAGTTTAATGCCTTACGCGGCCAATGACTTTTGGAGCTTAGATCTATTCATCTCTTGACCTACCTGAAAATTAACTGATTATTGTCCTTCTCCTAGTGTTAGGATGACCGGGGAATCAAGTAATTTGAAATAATTTCTAAATGAACACGTCTACATATAATTTAGTCTGAAATACCCAGGTACCCATAATCAGATTCGGTTTATTTTGATAACAATAATGATAATAATAATAATAATGTAATGATACCAGCACTTAACGGCCAGCTTTATTTGGCACATTCAAGTATGTAACAATTCACGAAGGAGGCCACAATCGATAGAAGGCTGCTGAGAACAATTAGATATAGTCCAAATATTTATTAATTACGGCTTATATCCTACCACTTATCAGTCAACGTATAGCACAAAATATATCAGATTGTCCTGAGAATTTACAAAAATCCCATAGGCACAAAACTCCCGCCACTCGAACGTAGCTTTCTGAAAATGTAACCACTAACTGTATTTCTTCATTGCTGCAAACACCAACGAAATCCATAGAGGTGCTGCTCAGTTGTAATGCACTTCCGTGGGGCTAGAATCGGAGATCGAAACCGTGAAGCTCCGACTAGTCCTAAGCATAATGGCAGCTAAGCTAGACCGGCTGGTTCTTAGCAAGGATAAAACAGCTGAGATCTCATGGTCTGAACAGCTAATTAAACGTCGATAGTGTACAAAAGGCCAGTTTGTGTACAAAAGCTATTTCCTGGTAGTCACGTTGATTAGACTTTTTTTATCTGGATTGGTTTCAGGCTGGAATTTCAAAAATTTGGTTGTTTTGAGCGGTGACAAAAGATAACCTGTCGAGCTAAGTTTTCCTCAACAAGAATAGTTGCAATTAAAAAGGAAATCAGATGCAATCAGCTTATAGATATGTCCTCACAGGAGTTACGGTGAATTCCAACAACGTTCTATGCCAGTCACTTTGTCTCGATATTTATTGCCGGAATCGCATTTACTACAACTGTTTGACCCATATGGGGCTTCAGAGCTATTTCATTAGCCCTATTGAAACAGCCCAATCGGATGACAAATCAGCAAAAGTGCAATAGTGTGTATGTAGCAAATGTTCTCGTTAGTGTCTATCTGTTTTCACATGACACATTTCAATTTGTGAGAGGATTATCGGCAAGTGAACGAAAGAGCCTTACACATTCGGATTCCTTATTTACATGGTTTCACGGTCAAAACTTCTAACACTATAGAACATCAAGCTTACGGGTTGTGCAAATGAAAACCAGGAAACTTAAACGCCCTGTCATTTAGCCCAGAAACGGAAAGCATAGGTTGGATTTATAAAAGCAGCCATCAGAATCCCGTGTCTACCATCAGTCCAAACCCCTAGAATAACATGCATTTAAAATTACTAAAATCTTTTATGTATACTGGACAAAATATGGAATTTTCTTTGCTTCTTTGTTCAAACGAACATTTTCACTGTATTGATAAAAGAGAAGGGGAACAGCTTGTTCGTTATGCAAACGAATAAAGTAGCTAGGATTAAAAATTCTTGGATCTTACAAATCCGGTTTATTACCAAGATGATCTTGATCAAGTGTCCTAAGCTCGAACATCTTTCCTTTCATGTCGGTCATCGGTTCCATGTCATAGTGAATTATTCTTAAGATGCTTAGTTTCCTTACATCTGAAGATGAAGTTTCAGTGATGACTCGAAAACTGGCTCGCATTTTCCATTTACAAATCTAGCCGTCTACAATCCGCACAAATACCCATCCTACTGCCTCCCCGATAGATGATTGCACAATCAGAGATGTGCACCATTGTAACTTACGCTCGAAGGTTGTCCGGCAGCATTTTGGTTGTACCGCCATTTTACGGGAAAGCGTAAGGTCACCTTTCCGATCCCGATTTGCAGCGTCTCTCTTTGGCTATTAATTGGAAATTTTGACTTTCTTTTTATCTGCAAATCTTACAGCGACTTTCATTTTAGATTTTCTAATGTGCTACATAAGGCACCAGTAAAAATTGCCTAGTTGCCCTTCAAGTAACGGTGAATCTGGCGCCTTGAAGTCAACGAATGAAATTACGAATGAAACCTAACTGGTGCTGCTCATGGAGTTGCGTCATCTAAAGTACAGCTTGGCTCATGAATCTACTTCTGCCAGCCGAGAATCCATGTAATCACCAACCTCGTTCTTAATGGACTTGAAGAATTCTGAAGTCTGATATTTTGGTCACACTACTTCAGTGGAACACATCTAATGAAGGCGCATAAAATAGAATATATTGGCAAACGCGCTTTATATCTGAGATTATGAAGCACCCAGCTTGTATAGCTAACAAGTGAGGGCTTACTACTGATCTAACTTGAGGTAAAGCAACTCGGTGGAACAAACTGGACAATGACTGAATACGCCTATTCTACGGATAACCGAATGAACTGACAGCAAACACAGGAACAGTGAAATGAATTCCATCATCAATGACTCAAGAATCCCAACCGGATACCGTTTTTCAGCGAGATGAAGCAGCAGTTCACAAGTTTCATGTGAGTAAAAGACAATTAATGTTCCATAAAACCAGGTCTATCTCAAAAACACCATGCACTCAAGACCATGGGTCTAGTGAAAAACTGGAAATTCTGGTTCACTGTTTATATCGAATCGCAGGGTTTATTTGTCCGCTCTGGATTCGCAACTATACAAAATCAAAATGGATGAATACTGATCGAGGTCTGATTCATAAAGTTGTAAATATTCCTGGAATTGTATGATGATCTCAATGCACAACGGGCGCAGCAAGGCTATTTGAGAGACTCGAAGCTTCTGCTGCGGATTTTGCTTTCTGAAATGATAGTTTGTATTTAAGTTCCCGATGAATCTGCTCAATATCTTATGGAAAATGGTTCAGTGAAACGCTTATAAGTACCCAGATGGTACAAATCGATGAAAAAAATCCGAAGCCTCATGCCATAAGATTTACAAGTTATATAAAAGGTGGTGCATCGTCTTACCACTAATATGAATTATTAGCACACAATTCACAACTCGACTCTGAGAAAGTATCAACAAATATTTGACCTCGAATCAGCATAAATGCACATTCACTGGGATCCCAAGTGGAAAATCGATCCTTAGAAATGATATTTTCATAACAGAAGTCAACATAGACTTGCTTTATTCACACAAATAACCCAGTGTCATTACCTGGAATTGACAAATGTAACTGAGGGGATTCAAGTGTGAGACAATTCAGAAAGCAACAGACAGTACTATTTTATGTGCTCAAGTCTGAAGCGGGGCTCGGTGGTTGTGCGTTGTTTGTAATTCCGAACTAATTTGTTGATTGAATCATCTAATTTCACACTGTCCCTGCAGGTTCATACGCACTAAAGCCTAAAACTAAGGAAACGTCTCGCAAAGTAACATTTTCAAAATCACAGTCGTCTGGTTTAACGGAACCGGAAAGTTTGCTAATTAATCACGTCCTTGGTTGCATAGACTATACTTCATTTATGTGAAAAATGTCATCAAGAAATTAAAAAATCTAACGGCAACAATAAACAACTACTTTTTTACCATGTGAAACCATTCCCTCTCACTTCCATCTCTCTATCAGGACAAGAAGTAAAATCATGTTATTCAAGTACTAAAGTTTTTAGCAGAATGAAGGAAAGGAGAAACGCACAAATAGACAAGTAGTTCGGTGCAATAATCACAATTAGCTTCGGTTGATTGTATGGTGTAACAGGCCCAGTGTGGAGAACTTCATGCGTTTCTGTTTCTGTCTTTGATTACAGAACCAAACACGAACCACATTTTTTCTCAAGTTTAACTTCTCCGCAATCTGTGATATTTTCTCTGACGAAGGTCTAGGTTGGACACTGAAAAATGCCTCTAACGATCGTTTCTCTGAATCCGTTATTGAAGTGCGTTTGCGCCGTTTCTCTTCCTCGGGGTCATAGATTTCCGGATGCCTGGATCGCTCTGCGGCATCCGCCTCTGCTTCGTCTAGCCACGCCTGTAAAACTGGCTTCAGAGCGACCATATTGTTATGCGATAACGTAAGGGATTCAAACCGACATATGGTTGACTGGGATAGCGACCCCACACCAGCAATTTTGAGGTTCCCAAGTGCTTTGCCCACGTCGGCCTGAGTGACTCCTAACTTGATGCGACGTTGTTTGAACAACTCAGAAAATGCTTCTAACTCCCGGGGGTTGTAGTCCACTTCAGCCGGTGCCGCGCTCAGAGAATAACTATTGTTTACTGCACGTTGCACATACGGACCACCGGTGGCCGTAGTCAGGATATTGGGAGGGAAACTGGGTGCCCCAACTCGTGATCTGTTTGTCTGATATGACGTTGAATGTGACTGTGATGTGGTCGGCGTGTTCGAGTGCATAAGTCCACCCACTGGAGGTAACATGTGGTAGTTAAAAGTGTTTGGAAAATTAGTAGCCATTGCTGCAGCTGCCACAGCGTTTGGATCTGTAGGGCAGCCGAGTAGAGGAGCGCAACGTATAGACTGTCCGGGCAAAGAGTTGAACTGATGAGGGAGCACTGAAGAATCTGGTTGAAGGGGATAGTTTTCCAGTGGATTGGAATAGAGACTGGTGCAGTGCGAGGTGTGCATCGGGAACGATTGGGAATCACCGTTGCCCATAGCGGGAGGTTGATTGCTATAAGGATTGGTGAATGAAGAAAATAAACCTTGTGAGATGCAAGGAAGTACGTTCATAACGGGAAATGTTTCTGATGAGTTCAAATCCGCTGACGAGCCACTCCAATCATCCATGTGTGTTGTTCCCACTTTGGACTGACCGGAGTTATCTTGATGCCAATCCAATGATGGCGGACCCGTGTGAGTTGCGTAGGAGTGAAAACCGAGAAGTAAGTTGTTTCCTTTATTGGTTTCGCCTTCATCGCTCGGACTTGAGTGAAATTGATCATCGTTATCATGTCTGGACTCATTCCAATCCAGCTGCGAGCCAACCATTCTGACAGGCTGCACATCACACGTACTCAAATTCACTTGGTACATGCGCGATTTCATATCATTTTGGGTCACTGTAGGATTGACTGGATCCACCAAGTTGGGGACATGTACATGGGGAGACACGACAGCATCCTCCTTACGATGTCCAGGTGAACATGTTGGTTCCTCATCTACCTTCTGTTCAGCTGTCCTTATATCGCCAACCATAACATGACTCATGATAGGACCTAGCGCGGAACAACTGCTGGCATGAACATCAGGTGATTTCCTAGCAAGTGTACCATCCGTAGACGAAATCACACCAAACACAGTCTCCCGACCGTCTACCTCACTGAATGGTTGATGCGAGGAGGCTGTATTATCCTCAATACAAGACTGTGATGGATAAGACAAAAGAGCCTTTTGTGTGAACTCTGGGAGGGTACCACTGGACACTGACAGTAACTTGTATGCATCATCCGTCCGATCTTCAGGACGAACATCATCCTCGCCCACGTTTTCAATGAAGGGGTTACGAGGAAATTGTTCTGATGGTGGCTTTCCGAACACAGAATTAGAGTCGCACATATCCAATTTATTTCTAGACAAGCGTGCTCGACAAGAAAAGGGTTCTACGGGACATAACTGTTGGTCTTCTGCTTCGACACCGGTAGATGAAAAGCCGGCATGGCTGTTTGCATAGTTTCTGGTCTCTGCTTCAGGCGCATGGAGAAACGGATGCTTATACATGGTTGAGTATCGACTCACTCGTTTGTCCACATTCTTTGATATTATCAAATTAGGTACATTCACACTCTCCTCCGCCATTTCAAATTCAGATCGACCGAGGTCGGGTGTTTGGGTTGCAAGCAAATATCGTCTCTCATTTGTGGGTCTGTGAAGAGACTGGTGTGGTGGGCCGGGATTAAACAAACGATCAAACCACTGATGGCTGGCAATAGCCAAAAGAGGATTCAACGTGGGAGATTCTTGAGGTAGATAAGTTTTTAGCTGATAGTCTGTCAGTGTTGATTCCTCAAAAGAAAAACATCCATGTTGGGGTTTGTAGTGAGAACTTTCACGGACTCCATGTAGGCCTATGCTGCTACGAGTTGAATGATCTGAGTCGCCGTTCATTCTTCACAATATGCCCGACAGCCAAATCCCGAGATTTCACATTGATGGCATATCCGGTGGCCGAGGCAGATCGCCCATTCCTTTGACTTCTAATCGTTTGTGGTACTGTAATACAAGATAGTTGAAAAGCTTCACCATATCTGAAGAACCGTTATGGAAAACCTATGCATGCTGACATTGTGCCAACAAATATTCCGTCATAAATGTGAGTGGAGTGTCTAAAATTCGAAAATTCAAGGAAAAAATCACAATCGTCTTGGTTAGAAAATACCCCCTTGCTACTGCAGCCTTGCTTAAACTATTTTCTTAACGGCTACATTTGCCATTACTATAACAGTGTAGAGCAGTTTTCCAGAGAGGGGTCCACGGATAACTGGAGGCCCCCAAATAATCAAGTAACCCTGGCGGAAAAACCCGAATCCACGGCACACGCTAAACGGCCAAGATGTTGACCGTTTGACCATCATCTAACAAAAAAAGCAAACCATTAATCTACAACTAAGAATTATGTTATCAATATGATAAATTGAATAATACTTCCAGGTACATCCGGGGTGCAAAAAGCGTTATCTTAATCATTCTGCCCATTGAGCATCGAGGTTGCAGTTAGAAACATTTTCACGCCTATTTGCCACTAAACTGCGGTAAAAACAATCCCCAAAGTGTCGTGTTAGGATATGCGTCGCCCCGTAAAGCTAATAAATAGAGATAAAGTACTCGTGTCTGGTATCTAGTAGGGCAGTATTTGTATCATAGAGATGGTTATCGCACAGGTATCTCTGTCTAGGCAACCGTGACAAGGGGAACGGGACTAGCCATAAGCCTGTGATAATTCTGTGGATAGATTGAGACAAAAAAAAACAGTTTTGCTGTGACTCTGTGTTGCCAAAATTCCACTTCACGGGCAGACTTTTGTGATGCATAAGGTGTACGGGAAGTGGACCATATCTTCCAGGAAGTGCAGAACACTTCTCACGCTTATACTATCTGCTTCCAGCTAATTAAATGAGTTTAAGGTTTCAGAACAAATACTTGCTCCTTCAATTCGTTGAGGTGGTTCTTCTATTAGCAATAAGCTGCTAAGAGCACACTTTGAGCTGCCCGCCATACCACGGAAAAGAATGCACCACTAACTTACTCCATCCCACCCCCCCTTACTGAGTCGAATGGGAGACTTTCCCCGAGCGGACAGTGAGTCGTTAGGTTTAGTTTTTCACCAGATGGTATCGACCTAGACTATGCCACATTCTGATCGTACTTGGATGGATTGGTTACATTTCACTAGGGCGAATGCACAAAGACTTCCCGTGGTATGGTATTAAATAATTGTCACGCCTTATTCTCAGTGTTCTGCGGCTCAGGAACAAAATGAAACATCACAACAGAAAACTGACACGTTAATTTCCTATAGTTTCCTTTAGGTAATATTAAAAGCTCAGGGTCGACCACAGTCTCTAGGGGGTCTTCAGGAAAATGTCAGATCTTAAGTGACAGGGTGACAAACAAAAAGTAAACAGAAGATATCAGTGAGGCGTTTAACTTTTCCACAGTTATCTGAAACGATGGGTATCTTCCGTTTTGCATAAAACAAGAATAAGTGAATGCCCCTACATCTTGGTAAAAAATCAGAAGTTAACGCGACAGGTGCGTTGAACCAACGGCGAAAGAGTCATCAACTAAGTGTCTTTCAGAGTCTAAGGGTTCCAAGGAAAATGGCTCCTACGTCAATTAAACTGAATCACTAGAAAAATGGAATTCAAAATGACAATCATGAAACTGAATGTTATGCTGTCTTCTTCAGTTATTTCATTATCATGGTTCTACAGCACCACTTATCCAAGACTGCCTGGAATTCACCTGTTTTTTTATGGTTATTCAAGTGACTATTGGTTTCATTTTATTCGTAATTACTTGCAAAGTACTTATCCTTAAGTAGACTGTAATTAGTGAGTACGTTTAATCAACTTCGGACACACTCATTCACTTTGGTACCACTGCGGTCACTGAAGTGAAATTCTATTATTTTCTTATTGTCTGACTGTTTGGTCCTCGAAATTTACACTCAAAGCACAAACCTTTGTATTCTGTGATCATCAGACCTGAGTTTCGCCTCATTAGAGCTCACCATTATTGCATTTCCGCCATCTCACCCAGGGTTTGAACCCGGGCGCATGCATTACCGCTGGGCTGCTTAGATCAAGTTTGCTCAGGTGTCGTCTGTGTTGACAGCCAACAGTGTCTGAAAGCTTTGGAGGGGGACATGATAACCTTCCGGTTAATTCCAACTGAATGCTTCCCACCAAACCAAATATTTTCGGCAGACCGAATCACAATTCTCGTGTACACCCTGTGAGCAAAAGTCCACCAGAGAATTCATCCGAAACTGAAACATTCTGCGGGCTCGAAGTTCCAAAGTCCACGACCACTCGACTGATCATTCCACTTTATCGCGGTACCGGTGTGTTCTGACAAGTGATCCATTCCTTCTAGGTGTCAGCAGGCCATTGGTAGTTGTCTCTGATTGGGTTGGACCTTTGTTTGACGATAATGCATTCAAACGGAGTTCGAAACATCAAAATGGCGAGCCGCTAAATCACACTTTACTCCTGAGTACACTGCTATGCTGGTGGTGGATGTATTGTGCAAAGCGAGAATCGAAGTGGTCTTTCGGAATTATTAGGTACACTCCAACAGGTGTTTTTAATCGTCGGAGCTTTTTGTCTAGTTCAGTAGTTTGACATGAAGAAGACTGATGTATAGGTTCGGGAGCCACGGTATTGTGGAGTGTCACATGCAGCATTTGATGTTCTTCGTGAATTGTGCACAAAGCATGTAAAGAAATCACACACTTAAAATATATAACAATAGATTTTAAGTTATCATCAAATTCACAAGACCTGACCTATTCAGTCAGCAGAGGATACGGCGTTGAAACTTTATACTAACTTGTCATCATACACGCACCTGAGTATCTTGCTAGCCATATGTTCAATTCATAGCACATCTGATGATACATTCATTATTCAGGGCGCCCAAAACGAAGAGGAACAACAAGTTAGCAGGAGTCTAGCTGAAGTAGCTAGCACAAACACAGGCATAAACAATTTGGCTGATAGGCAGGCACACAGGCAACGAGAAGAAACAAAAAAGAAGCGCGACGCAACACGACGCAACACAACTCAACTCAACTCAACGGCAATCACATAGATTGAACCCCTAAACCAGGTCAAAACTCAATCCTATACACTCACCCTTAATGAATAATAGACCGAGTGATTGCTTTGGAGCACGAGGTGGCCCAGGTCGACAGATAGCTTACTTTTACCCAGTACAACTCACTCAACTTGTGTGCGTCAAGATGTACGTCTATGTCCGTGCTTGTTTGTTACCGTTTCTAGCCTTTGATTCGGCCGTAGGTATGTCCGTACAACTATGCGTGCATGTTCCGTCTTGTGCACGCACCTCCATTTAGGTATTAGCTTGCTCTTTTTGTAATACCTGCGTATTTTTCTAAAAGTACTCTAGCACTGAAGACCACCGCGCAGGTGGTGGGTTGTGTTGCAGGTTTGTATGTGAATGCGTTGCCCAAAACCACCTAGGTTGCCAGTTCTAGCCTGTTATCAGATTTTGGCAGAATACCCCTTGGAATACTGTTAGATTTCACGAGTGGCCATTGTCCACCAATACAAAGGAAGCCAAGTGGATTTTGCATGCAGTTACACCCATCCCCCCAAAAAGTAAGCCGGCCAATCAGATTTTGACTAAAAGCTAAGTTTCACGGGGTTGGTCGAATGGGTCAATATGCTTTCCTTTCTACGTCCGTAGCCTGCCATAGGAACCCTGCAAAAGCATCGAGGTTGTGAAAAGGGGACCTGAGAAACCCTTGACTGTCTATCGTGCACAAACTGGAACTGTCGTTCGTGCGGTTATCTGTCCGTGCTTGCTGCAGTATGTACGCTCGCTCCGAGAAGTAAATAATGCACGACGGTGGCCGTCTAGGCTCTGTTTACCGCTCAGGTTTGTGTCATCCGTGGCAGCTGAGTGGCTTTCTCCCACCGCAGACCGACAAGCCAACTCCTGCAAGTGGTCTGTCAGACTTGATGTTCGATGAGTTTAGCCCACTGAAACAAATAGGGGCAGGATGAAAACTGTCGAGGAAAAACCAGTCGTACTGGCCAATCAGCACCTGAAAAGCATTTTCGTTGGGCTGTTGTCCGCACGAGCTTACAGATTAAGCTGAAAAGATACGAGATTTCAGGGCGGGTGAAGTCTTTATACGTAGGCGATCGTAATCAGACTCGTATACAAGAAGGCATGACATTAAGTCGAGATCCCTCAAGGTAGTACCGTAGTTATCAATATGCCATTGGATACCGTTGTCTCCACATCCCGAAATCAGTGAACTTACTCGACAGTGAATCATCGTTGACAATGAACAGCGGGATGACTGCTCGGATTGTACACAGATAGCGCCATAATCATAAGAGCTTTACTGCTTATAACTGACATCATCTTAGGTGGAATAATGCGAATCAGTTTACGTTTCCGTACATATGAATATCTCCAACGACTAACTACCAGCTAATTTAGAATAAATCTAACATACGTATAAACAACCCCACCCTCAACTCTTTGGCGTACTTTTAGTTCGTCCGACTTGTGAACTTCCCCTGGTAGATTCTACAAAACTGACTATTATTGAAATTAACCAGATAGTTTTATTCACTAGTTGCCAGAGTGAGACTATATTGATTTGGTATGAGCTTAGCTCCAATTTAATGGACTGTGCGACATGCAAGCAAGTGTCCACTGAAGGTTACCGCCAGAAAACCTAAATCCAAATCCATATTTAAGCAAGTACCTCATGGTACGGTCCAAAAAACGGGAAATCTTCTTGGACTTATGTACTATCCAAGTTAGTGTTATGGAAATAGATGAGATACACCAAAGGATAAAACGATTCAATGATCTTTTTGAGTCAGGAAAATATGACAGGACACGAACGTTGGCGGCATAACTATTTGTCCTGATCACTAACAACGACCACCCTAGGGGTTGGACATGGTTAGAATTAATAATTTCAGCACGATTTGTATATCAATCAGTTAAACTGCTTCATTGAATCAATATCAGATAATGCTAATGCTTTCTGGCCATCGACTTCAAAATCGACATCAATTACGATAGTAATTAAGCCAGTTGTTTCGGAATCATCAGAGAGAGAAAGTGATACTCAGTGGCGCAGATAACTCAATCCAGACGACTTACGCATTTAGGACTACCTCCCATGTGGTGCCAGGAAGTAAAGGATGTCAATTGACACTTTTCTTGGGGCCAATCGGCAAGTCTGTTAAGAAACTGAGCCCAATTGGGTAACCTTTATGCCGGCCACCAAGGTAACATTAGTAGGAACAAGGTCAATTGAATTTACCAAGGCCATGAAACGTAGGACACTCATCACAAAGGCCCGGCCGATCCTTCTTGGGGTCATTTTGGACGGACACGCTTAGTCTTCAATTGAAATCAGTTGGTAACCTTTGACCAAACAACCATAGCATTATGGTGAGATGCACAGCTCTCATGCTAGGATAAGGATCCCTTCGAAAGCATGAAGGGAAAACTATTACCATACTGTGACAAATGTTGCTCAACACTACGAATGACAGTCAGCCGGGAGTTCTGGGTAAAACAGACTATACACATTCTGCTTCTGTCACTGGTGATCTAAACCTGATTTAGATATATCTATTGGCGAACTTAATTCTAACGCGAAACTAGGTGATGAATGGCTATCTCTGGCTTCGATTATAATGAATAATCGAAACACCCCTTTGTGATCTCATCTGAACCGAGTATTACATTACGTACAGATGGCTTGATTCAAAACTTGGAGCGGGAACTGAGTTTTCAACTAAATTTGTCGGTGCGCTGCTGTGTATACTCCATCCAGTATTTAAACGAGATGGCGCAAAAACCAAAACAGCGAAGGTTGCGAGCCACCTTGAATTTCTAGATTAGTTACAAGCGTTAATTTATGTTTATTTGATTTAGATTCACTCTGTCTATTAATTCCCTTATAAACGTAGGCTGGTTCAGTCCACTTAAAAGTTTTTCCCAATGGCTACATAAGGTACGTCAAGAAGACTTTAAGAATAAGTAAGTCTATAAAACAACCTCAGGACAAATTCCATTGTCTCCGGATTAACAACCTACATTTTGAAGTGACTACAAACAGGAAAGTAATACACTCGGAGCTGCGGATGCGTCAGCATTAATAATACACTTCTTGAATTCCGTACAATCGCAATCAAAAATAACCTATCCTGAACTGACTATGAAACAGGATGCTGCTGTCCTCGAAGCACGCTGAAACTAGCATGGATTTATAGAATATCACTTGGCAGATCGCCATACGCGAAAACCAAAGGCACCATCAGCGGCCAGCAAGGCACTGTGGCCACCGCCATAGGTGGCATTTAGGGCAGTGATACTTGTCTATTACAGCAAAAGTCTTCATTCACCAAGACTTGTTAGTCTTGCTTTGATCTGATCACTAGTCATACTCATGACTAGTATATGAAACATCACTAACAATAAATCACTCTAAGACAATTTCAGGGTGCACAGATCGTCAAAGTGGAATATACCATGCACACACGAAAAGAAGGCTGATTTTTCCAGTCATCTTACAGTAAGGTGACTTTATAAGTTCAACTGTACCTTATATTCGACGTTGCATAGGAGGTGGTCTTATTGATTGATCCGTCATTCTTTTATACTATTTTGCTTTGTCCGATAGGTTGCGCAGTGAGACAGGATAGAGCTATGTATTACTTGCACACGGCCACAGAAGCTGCCAGATAATAGTAATCATGATAATAATAATAATAGAAATCAAATGAGTGCCTTTTTCAGCAAGCAAGTCGCACAATATCATGGAGCCAGTGCAACTCTATAAGCATCAAGAGCGTAAAATTCATTGGTAACTTCATGGCAAAATCAAGCAGAATACTTTGAACTATAGTTCTGTTGGGCAGAAGTCTCAATCCGCTCATAGATGACTTTAGGCTAGAAAAACTCAAACAGGCGGATCGGTGGAGGTAGGTGCTAAAAGGAAACTACTTGACTTTGGAAACCTGTCGTAGTTTAAATTCGCTTCAATACTGCCCCAATGTCTTATGGGAAACGGTACGGCGATCATTTGACATATTGAAAAAATGCCCGGTTGCGAACACTCAGTTAAAATTCATGTTATTAGTCCATGCTGTTAACTGGAAGTCTGCAGAGTAGGGATGTGTTTACTTTGGCCGGCTTATTCAACCCTCATCTTCTGAACCCCCGGAGATGGCTGCTCACATTGATGGATTTCTGTGACAAGACATCCTAACTGAAACTGAAGCCTAAAGAACGACCTAAAGAGCTTGACCGCTTGAGCGGATTAGGCAGAAGGAAACTTAATTTGCTTGTGAAGTCAATCATAGGGAGACGTCGCTAATGTACGAATTTGACTCAGTGGAATACCATAGTCATATCAAATTCATCGCGCCTCAGAAACTACCGGGCGTGACATTTCTCGAAAAGGAAAACAGTCTCAGGCGAATATTCACTTCACGGTCGTCTCTCTTCCCCACAAAGTAAAAATTGTCCCTAATTAGGACAGATAAAAACGGAGAAATTTCCGGCATTATCAGGAAGGGTCAATCTCAAAACCGAAAGCCTCAAACTGAAGGACCTAACATTTGATCGATCTAGATGCTTGATGTTTTCTGGCAGTTTGCTGCCACAGTCCGATCCGGAGATATGCCATCTCATACTCCTCCATCTGGAAAGCTTCCCCAGATGTCACTCTTCAGCCCATAACCGGAAAAGTTAAGAAAATCAAAGACAAAAGCTGCTTCACAATTAATATTGAAAGGATGTGAACCCACTTTTATTAACTGGACGGAAATTGTATCAAAGAAACATCATTAAATCATTAGTCCAATCCTCTTATGGCTTGATGGGAATGCGTGATCAACATTTTGTAAAATATCGTTCATGCGGTGACCGAGGAAAGGATCCAGATAACTGTGTACGAACAAAACAACAGGGACAGGAGGAAATATACCCCAAAAGTTGAGTCATTCAGTTATTTGACAGGTCCGATGTGTGCGAATGCAAACTGCTTAGGGCAACCTAACTTCGGTGCAATGAGTTATAACCAGAAGAAACGGATTGACGGCCAAATTCATCTGACGAAATCTGAACAAAGCACGGGTTTGCCATTGGACTGATTGGAAGCTGAAGACCCAGGGTGCCCTCAACCAGGCCCTAGAGTCCCCCAACGGAACGAAAGGGGTCTGATTTCGCGACACGTTCAGAAGCGAGAGTGAGTGCCTGTGGGGTAATCTACAGGGTACGTCAAGATCATAGAAACGGTCTGAATGTGGAACAAAAAGCAAATCCCCAATCTCTTACACCAAAGTAAAATACATAGAAGCTGGCTATCTGCTTGTAACACACGGGGTCGACAATCCCAAACTAAACCAAGATTCACCATTAAGGAATCATGGAAGCACTGTACAACTGTTCCATCCTTGTTAGGAATCATCACCAATGCATATCCACTGCGCACGACCTGGGACGCGAACACGGGGCGAACCATTCTGAGTCGAACGCCTTAGCCATTACGCTACCGAGTAGATTCTTAATGGCGCGATGAACGTCAGAATCACATGGTGAATAATCGCATGAAAACCCAGTCACCTACTACTAATCCCTATTAAGCATACCACCTCGATAGGTCATTTCCAAAGCCTGCGTCGTACTTAAGCCACCTAAGGAGAAGTCATCTATGAATAGGGGTCGATTGCTGTGCGCTGGCGGCCCGCATCAGTGCAAATCAATGAGGGATATATGCAACATCATGTGGTGAAATTCAGCAATTCGTTGAAAACCTGTTTGGTAGCGTCCCAGCTCAGGCGCGATGGATATTCACCACTTATGATTTCCAACAAGGATGAAACAGCTGTACGGTACCTCCGTGGTCTTCCAATGGTGAGTTAAGCGATGATGTACACATCTTCGAAATGCTAGTGGGTGGTTCACACATTTAGTGTACAATGGTATAACCTGGTTTTGAAAGGTAGTCTCCGTTCTATATGATATTCTCTCTCCAATGTGTTTGGTGCAAGATCCACTTTCCGACTAGGTGAATAGTCCTGTGCTACATCTCCCCGAATTCGTTCATCCGGATGCACTGGTTTGTTTTCCTTGCGTGACAGCATGAAGCGGAGGTCTGTTCCAGTAAAGTCGAGTCATCTACGCACCAGTCTCCATGAGCAGTTTTAAATAATGCGCATCAATAAATCATTTGTAGAGAGGCAAACATAAGTAAAGTAACATTTGGCGATAAGTAATTCATGTCATTCTTTTTAAAAAATAGGATAATATCTTCCGCATTAAAGAGGCCTTTAACAAGATGTTCGACGACGTATATGAGAAGAAAGAAAGCGGACTTGGCCGAATCCATTCTAGATTGGCACGGGTTCGCAAAATTCTCATCGACTTGCAGCAACCCGGTTCTGCTGTTGCCATTTTTGATCCTCAATTCAGCCCTGAGGAACAACCGGAACAGCTGCTCACCGTCCACGATGCCGAGATCACCGTGGAAAAATATCTGTCGCCAGCCCAGTTGGCCGAGTTGGAGGCCAAAAGAGTAGCTGAAGAAGAACGAAAACGACGAGAGAGACTTGACAACTGGCGTGAGCGTGGATTGGAGGAGATGATGGGTGGCGTGTTGGAAATACGTAAAGAAGATGAACTGAAAAAGGATGTACCGAAACCGGCATTTTTGCTCACTGGCAAACCGTTGGGTCACTGGACCGAAGATGATAAACGGTTGTATGCAGAATATGAAAGGAAAGTCAAGGAACTCAACGAGGAACGAGAGAAGTATCGTAAGGTTTGTCGCTAAAGGGATTAATGATTGGTTCCACCTTACGGTTGTAACTGCGAAATATCTTCCGTTTACTATGTCCGAACATTTTGGTTTTCGAAAAAATAAGTATTCTGTAATTTGAAGAAAAGTAATTGGGTTTCCCCGAAATTCAGAACATCTATCGTTTCTCTGATTGTTCTGCGACATGGACCAGTGTCCACCTTGGCATACATTTCTCTTTGACTAAAAAATTAATACTACCCCGTGTGGCAGGTTTCACTATAAATCATAAGTGGAGCATTGTGCGAGCCTACCTGGACAGTCAACACCACGACGTACTAATCTGGAGGTTGGCGGCTTGGAATCCTCCACCACGGGTAAGACTATTCACTTGGCAGTCCTCAGTTGGATACGTCTCACTTCCTGAATATGATTTAAATTGGTGTTATTTTAATGAAGAATATAAGACCTAAAAGATTGTAACTCATCGAGACAATCGTTTGCATAGGCTTGAAAGCCGTAAAAGACAATATACACGCAGTTTTACACAATCTGAAACCGAAAAGTGAATGCTGAAAGACCGGTTTCGTAAGAAAATATTCTAGCAAGAACATGGGCTTTACATTTTTGGCCTGTATCAAGCAGAGTTCCATGATTAAACCGGAATTTGCTTCACATTTACAAAACAAATGTCTGACTTGTTTGCAAACCAAGTCGCTGTTTGCTGTCCTCAAATTATATTAGACTGATGTCAACCCTGAAAACTTTACACTTTATTGGAAAACTAGTTTTTGTTTCCTCGGCATCCCTACAGTTCGCACGAGTTTATTGCACATCAGACGACAAACGAGACTGCTTGAAAATGAAATGACCCAATGTAATATGGACTCTAAAGCAAGTTTCTCGTAGAACTTCTTTGAAATGAGATGAACTGCCACCACGGATTTTGCTGTTTCAGGGAACCAGATTAGAAGAGTCAAGAGCCACTGTTGTTCATATTCTGTAGTCACTGAAACAATGGTAATCAAGTTGTTCACGATCGCTATTCCCTTGCTAGTTTGGATTCCGGCGGCCGGGTTTCTACCCATGATTTTAGTTTCAATTCAGTTATTTCCGACTTCCCCACGGTGCCAAAAATTGTCTTTCCATAATTAGTACAGTTTCAACAGTCAAAATGAATTAATTCTGCATCTTTGTCCTCATAACTAAAGTCAGAGACTTCATATCATTTAATGTTGGTGAACATTTCAGAATTCCATTCTCAGACAAAATGATGGAATTCATCGTTTTTCATCCAAGAGTATATGAAATGCACTGAATAGTACTCTCGACGAATGAATGCGTCCTAAACTAAGGCTGTTACTTTTTTACCATAGAGACACGTCACTGATCATTCTTGTCTAAACTGGGTAGCCAACCTGGTGATGACATTTCCGAACGGTCGTTCTGTTTGATGGTCTATGGCAATTCTCCTTCCATCCCAGTCACTGGAACTGTCCTCTCCTACAGATCTTTACCTACCAACAAGAAGTCAACCGATCCCTGGTCGGAAAATTCTTTGTGAATGTGGGTCGCAAAACGGATGAACTGACTTCGTAATCAAATAGTGTTGCACCTGTCTCGGCTTACTCAGCCATCTATTTCGAAAGTGTTGTGACTGGCCGCCTGACTAAATGGTAAAATTGATATAAGTGTTGGGTTTCAATCCATCTTAACGGACCCCGTTTTCAGAACTAATCAGTGATAATTGTGTATGGTCATCCAATTTAAGTGCTTGAATTGTATTTCTATTGGCAGATCCATGAAATTTCATACAATGCTTGTGAGAATCGCAAAAGTCAAGGCTCAACCACATGAAAGAAGTAAAATGTGACCGCTTTGATTAAGGCTAGGATAGAAAAAATGTTGTTTAAGAATTAAACTTGATCCTCACAGTTAAAATTGTAACTACTTTGAAACATCTTTCAATTGTAGTAAATTTCACATCAAAACAGATGTGTTAACCTGCACGAAGTACTCTCGGGATTGTTTACCGAATAACAGCTGATGAATATGTGAGGCTAAAATTTGAATGCACATGGGCAAATTCAAGTGCACATTAGCGAAGACCGAGAGGAAAAAGTTTTTCTGGCAACTGTCATTTTTACACAATTTTTGCCTCATACCAATGCTGCAAGTTGCCATCCGCGTGTTCTCACTGATCGCTAACGTTAGTAACCCGAATTTGACAGAACTAACCAATATCAATTGTATCTTGTCCCTCTTCATCAGCTTTCTGTGTGTACACCCAAAACAGCTCTCTTGGTATTGTACTCATGTTGTTTCGATCAAATTCAACAAGGGAGATGGAACCATTCTAAGCTGGCCCTGTGTTTTTCTGCCGAAACCTAAATAAGTACGTGTTCTGCAAGCCGAATTTCACATCGTCTAAACTTTCCTCCTTTTTAATTTTCATCGCAGTATTTCATCGAAAGTACGTCTTTTTGCGAGTGGTTTATTCAGTCATCTAAAAAGCAGCCTACGTTTTACGTAAGCATTATCCTCTCAGGTTAAGCTTTATTCCACCTTTGTGGGACGGTAATTCGCAAAAATCAAGTATACTGGACACTAAACAATCCGCGAGATTTCAATCGATTACGTTTTTTCTTTTTTTAATCCAAAAAGAATTGTATAGTTCGACATGCACGGTACAAACCTTGGCGGACCATGCTCCTCTAGGACTATGGTCGGTTCAACCAACTTCGCACTATTTTTCACCCTGAGAGATGATGAAAACAATCGTGGTTACTTCTAGCATGGAAATGAAATGATCGATCCGACTGTTGTATGAAATACTGAGTACACGAAAACTGCTCGCATTCCATGCTTTAGCTTCCTCGTCATTATCTAAATTTTGGACGGGCCCATCTCATCTCACCTCGTCCGTTTGCACTGTGACTTCTTCGAGAGCCCCATTTGTGGGCCTTTCAGCGGTAAAGATGGTGACAGTTCAGAATAGCTCACTTGCCTGATCAAATGGAAATTGGTGTTATCGTGCTGGAGGCCCGTGCTTAAGGCTCTATTTTTTCGAATTCAACTGGGCTTTCCACCGCGCCCGAACTGGGACGCGAATCCGGGACGAACGATTCTGAGTCGAACGCCTTAGCCATTACGCTACCGGGCAGGCTCTGATTCCAAACAAGGATGAAACAGCTGTACAGTGCTTCCATGGTTTCTTTATGGTGAGTTGAGCTGTGATTTCACATGGTGACTTATTTCATGTAAACATTCAATCTCCTACTACTAAAATGTATCAACTGGGCTTTGTTGAACGTCATATAACTGCACAATATTGACTTAGTTTTGAATTGTTGAGCCCGTGTGCTATAAGTAAAAAGCCAGCGTCTATGCCTTTTACATTGGGCTGAGAGATTTGGGGTTTTCCTTTTGTTCCACACTCAGACCGTTTCGCTTATCTTGAGGTACCCTGTATGTGACAGCCAGTGAATAGACGATAATCTCGTTAGACCGGAGGGTTCTGCAAATGAGCTTTGATTTGAGCAGACGTACATAAATCGTTTGATAATGGCGGTTAAGTGAAACAGTCAAGCTGACCGGCCAGAGGCCATTTTGATCGTTCTCGCTCGATTCAGTGGGGTGGTATTGAGCTAGAATCAAGGGGACCGACTGAAGTCGCTGGAGCTAAAGCCTGGAAAAACTAGATTTCAAAGCGAGGTGCCCCATCTTGGATCACGGATCTTTGAAACTGATATAAATTCATACCTCTTACTGTGAATATTGTTCCACTACTCTTTCAGTTTGATTCAGGCTCATGCAATTATTATTAAGTTGTCTCACTCTCCAACCAGTAAGGGACCTATTTTGTAATCCTTCAAGAAATCGAATAATTATTGAGAAGATGGTAAATCGTGTATATGATTTTCATGGCAAAATATTTGCCTCACCCGTTTACTCTGAAAATGTTTCCCCCCATAATTCGGTTGTCCTGCCATGGGTTGACACAATGGGACTGTGAGACATCTGTCAACAAGATTCGCCATTGAACAGTAAAGATTTGAATGAAATTCGGTCACAAACAGTCGAAGTCGGATTCCTTTGAGCAAAATGGGGGAGCAATTCAGTCTATTGCAATATTACAAACCGGACATAACTCAGTTTTCTGTCGCGATATGAGGCTACTGTATAGCCAACTGGTGTTGTCTTCGAGGTTAATCAACTCTTTGTATACATCGCTTTATGTATGAACCTACTTGCAATATAATAAAAAAGCTTCCCAGTCTCAGAAGATATCAAACTAAAATACGTGGTTAAGGCTAGTTCACAAGCACTTCTTTTAAAGGTTGATTGTAGTACTGTCAGCCAAAAGACAGGCTGTTATTGATGCTGCTTGACATTTTCCTGTCGATGACATTAGTCAGGCACATTTAAACGTATTCTCCACTCTTGGTGACTTAGGCCAAAGCTGCAAGTATCTGCAAATCACGGACGCATGGATATGCTAATATTAGCTTTAAATAAATTTTTTCATCCTTTTTATTTTGCAGGTGGTAATTCTACAGTTTATCGGGAAGGAAGCACCGGCGATTAGAAGACTACCGGCTGGAAAGGGGCCAGCGGAGACCTGTTGAATTTTGTACATATATATATTATCTTATTTTTATCATATGTCAAACTTAAATAGTGCCTGGATGAGGGGACAAAATAGCCGTAGATAACCTAGACCATTTTCGCCGTTTTCGTTAATCACCAGTTATAGATACTCGGTATTCTCCTGACCAAATAGTTCTGAATCTGTGCACTGCGAATTGGTACAGTTCATCAGAATCTAATTCTCTTTGTCTGGACTGCGTTCCGAAGCTGTTTGTCGGAGAGCCCAAATAAGAATCACGGGTGTGTGACCTGTGCCAAGTTAAGGAAAGAGGGAAAAGTTTTAGTAGAATGGATGTTAAAAGTAATTGGTGTACATGTAGTCATAATTATGCACTTGAGTCATTGCTTGATTTCCGGAAGTACATCACCAATTTCTTGATCATAGTCGCATGCAATCCTGGCGCTGCTTTGCCAATTCACCTATAAACTTGGACATGCGGAATGTAAGTCCTCACCAGATTCTCATTTGTAACAAGTTGCCAATACCTAACCTTTACAGAACAACCAACGACCACAGTTGTCATCCAAAAGAGGATTCATGACCCACCTACATTCCTGTCACACAAATGAGATAACGATATGTAAATATATCTTATTTTCGATTACATTCTATTGCCTTAAAGTAGTCCCATGCTCACGTTTTTCGATCTGATCAGCTCACACATTCACTGACGACTGAAGAATTTTGGTCGTTTGGTCATGGTGGTAAATAACAATAAAGCGTGAATATGCAAGCAGTCTCTACAACAAATGCTATTCATTCCACTGGTGCTAAGGAAGGATACGTAGGGCCGAATTTGCATTGGCTGGATTGAAATGCATCAAACTGACATTGGGGAACAGTAGGAAGGTAGTTCATTTGCAGAAAAGATATCTTATTGTGCCGAACAGTATGTGCATATGCATATATATATATATATATATATAAACAGGTTTGGTTATAGTAAGTACACTGCAGGCTGTAGAGGTATGGAGGTAAGACCGAATATTGTCAAGTTAGGTTTCAAAAATCAGTGAGCACAAAATCGAAGTGCAATGCATTGGACCAGTTTGCGCAATGTCCATACATGCAATACCGATCAAAATGTTCGAACCACAGCTCCGTTATTCCTTACCCGGGTGGTGCGAGACAATGCGCAGAAAGCGAATACATTCTTGGTTCTATAAAGGGTAGCATCAAACCCGTTAAATGCAGTTCGCAATAACAGCTGCTGATTGCTGAAATGCTTGCACAGTTAGGCCCAAAGCTCCATCTTCTTGAGAAACAAAGGTGATTTGCCACATCCACTGAAATAAATTTAATCAGATGGAAGGCCTGAATACAAAGCAGGTTGTCAGCTTTCAAATTATCTTTTGGTCAGGTCTGATTGCAGTACTCACCATGAAACCCCCATGCACGACCAAGCGAAGTTAGAAGATATGAGTAGTAGGCCACTAGAATGTTTCTATGATTGATTCTTCATCATTGTTTAACTCAGCAGTTATAAACAATACAATTTTTCAGAATAGTTCGTTTTCCGTGTTTCACTCGTGTGTGTACATAACAATATTGGACGATAAGTAAAGTACTTCAACCAATATAGCAATCCAAATGGCGAGAAGAGAACTGGTGCACAACTGCGAATCGGATGCTTCGTCCTGTCCGATGAACGGTAACACTGAAATTGATTTCTGATTTACGATCAGGCATAGGCCACAGCTACTGGGATCGTTCTGCTAGTTCCTGACTAAAATATTCTAACCATTTAATAAAAGCTGAGCCATTCACAATTCAGACCAGAGTGAGTTACTTTTGTGTCATTATCAATGGACCATTATTACAACTGAACAAATATGGTGTTGCGAAGTGTCACATGCGAGTGCCTTAGGCGAAATGCGAATTTGCCAAAAATATGCCTATCAGGGTTTCATTCTTACCAATGTTTCAATTAAAGGTTGGAGTACATCATGTATATGAAACCCAACAGGAAAAAGTAAACGTTACCTAAACAATTTCTTCCCGTGCAATTTACGAATTATGGTCAGTTAGTGGTGCAACAGGAAAAATGGTCGACCGCATGTGTCTTCGGTACACTGTAGACAAATGACATTCTGGGCGTGATACAAAACTTTCCTTAATCATTTGAATCTATTCGTGCTAGCATTAGACTACGAGACCAAGGAATTTTCTTTTCTGACAGAATTCCAAACGATTTGATTTGCCGGAAACGTCCATGAAAACATTCAGTTTCCTCCTACTAACATACTTCAGGATTCTTTATCTCCGTGTTAAGTCGTCAGTGGCCCGGCGAGTTTTCATCCTGAAAGCAACAAGTTCAAGCCCTTCCTCTTCCGGTCAGTTCCTATTTGCCAACCCAATAGTGACTCCGAATCGGTACCTATAAAACGATGTACTTTCTGATTGTGCCAGCATAGGAAATGCCAAAATTAAGTGTTCAAGGATTGCGCACTGAAATCCGGTCACATGGGACTCCGGTGACAAGTAAAGAATTTATATCAGCTTCATAATTGCAGTGATTAGTCCGACTGTAAACTGGAAATCATTCTTTGCTCTGCTCCAAAAATGACCCAGAGGAATGTGGACGTGCACAAAGAATAAACTAATTTGGGTGAAGGTAGCCATGGCTGACATTAGTGCTTTCTTTAGGAATGGGGAGAATAACGAACGGCAGCACTAAATACAGCCGGAAGTCTGAAGCCCACTTTCATTTAAAGCACTTCAGGTCGTGAAGTATTAGCAGAACATATTATGCCAAATCATGCCCGAAACAGGCATTTTTTCGGGAAGATTTTAGTGGGAGTGAGTCAGGTGACTAAAGGAGGATAGTTTGGTATCAAGTTGTGAGATATCAAATTGAGCACGAAAGAAAAAGATAAAGAATTCGAATCAGTCTGTCTTGGAAGCATTCACTATTCGCTGTCGCTGTTCGTGTTTAAATTTCTCAAGATTTTAAATCATTCTTTCATGTTTGCAGCAAACGCATTTTGAGGACACAATCAACGAGACTAAGTAACAAAATCCTAGGTCGTTTCCAATGGACTCCAAAGGAAATTTGCTAGAAAGTTCCTGATGACATCCCCTCATAACTGTCAGAAGAAAGAAACTTTATCATTGGACTAAAAATAAGTAACTAATTGTGGCGAAAATACCACTGACTTTATAACGGGTCGATGAGAAAAATTACAAGAGATACCTACTGTCAGTTCAATGTTATCTGCGATTCTGACTGTCGTATCCACTTAGGAAAAAATCCTCTGGCAGTAGGCATTGAAGGGCAAATAACATTTTTCCAGTGCGGAACAGAAGGAAGGCCTGTTTTTGTGAGTGCTTAGTTCCGACTCCTGCTTCACCTCCATCGGCGTTGGCAGAACAGCAAAAGTCGGGACTGCCGGCCGAACTGATTTCCACTTACGAATAATCCCAGATGATTTTATTCAGTTCGAGGTATTTTTCTGCCACCTTTTTGTTCTTCGTCAAAATACCGGGATTCCGTCTTTAAACCAACGTGCTGCTGTAGTTGGCTACCTCGACACACAAGATATCTTGTGGACGACGAGCATGTTTTTGTCCGCCAGTTCGCGCGTTTCTCAGTCTCAACATTGAGAAAGGGAAACACCGTTTGAGTCAATCAAATTTTATAGTGCCATATCAAAAAGCCGGATTCGACTAGCCAGTATCAAATGGGATAGCTATCTGAAGAAAAGGCTACCAAATTAGGTTTTTACTGAAGTATTATCGAAATTTGGTTAATGCTTCTGATTATGTTGGCTTCAGCTTTTTCTTGATTCCATACGCGTATTTTCATCCTCTTCAAAAGACTGCTCGTTACAATTTTTGTTTCTGAACTATTGGGCTACTCACGAGTAGGCTCAAAGGGGGCGTAAATTAACTGATAAAACTAAATGTGTGCAGGTATACCTCTGGTAATAATCGGGTGCATATCAGTCAAGAAAAAACAAAATGTTGCTGTTGAAGGGCGCAAAGTATCCAGACACTTATTGGCCTGGGTGAAAAAGTTTGGCTTTAACTTCATTTCTGAAGTGCGACTCTTTGTCACAAACTTCTACTTAGTCGAACAGCAAGGTTGGCACACAGGCGCTGACTGAAGGAAATGAGACCAGATGCGTGAAAATTTTGATGTGTAAGTCTTCACTCGAAAGTCATCGAATCGGTTATGGATCCACAGTTTTGCCAACCAGACGGAAAACCTGCCACGCCGAACACCGTTTGTCCTTCGGCTGTTGGTCAGTGAAGTACAAAGTGCAGGAAGCAAAAGTTTTTTATAAAGACGAAGATTAAGGCAATTCGGGGTAAATTGCTCGAACTGAAACAACTAGTTTAGCTTGTTTACTTGCAGCTGGAACACAAACTTAACTCATCAGGATTCTGTTGGCTAGCTAATGATTGCTTTCGACAAGCAGCAAAATGATCGTTAGTGCGTGGAGCAAAATATCCAATAAGACTGACAGCATGCACGACGAACAGGAACCGTAACTTTCGAATCACAAGTTGAAAATTAGAGAAATAGGGTACTACATCTGGCCCAAGATTGTGACGTCATTCGCAGCTCTGTGGACCGAGTTTTGAAGGAGCGTTGGATTGGACGGTATTTCGCGGTAAACATAAAAGTGTTGGCATGCCCTGGCTCCGTCTTCAGGGAATCAGTTTACTCCTAGTTTCCAGGTGGAACAGATAAATCTAGTACTCTGTTCATTGGCGGAACTATTTTTTGTTTGCTTGAGTAGAAAGTACACGTTTGCTTCAGGAATGCAGCAAATCCCCGACAACACTGCATCCAAGGAGCAATGCCTTCAAATACTGAGTATATGGGCAGGAATTCTGGCCACGAATCCCTGGGGGGGGGGTTATTTCAGAAGCATATTGCATATGAGCAACTTATAGATTTCACAAAAAATCGTAGAATTATATTGAAAGCAGTTTTAATGAGAAGTAGTATCAGCCATTAATTCCTGTTCGATTTTCACTTCTGAAGAAATTTGAAGTACAAGGTTCACTCCAGGTGGCCACAATTAATGCACCAGCTGAAAATGGTTATTGTGGAGTGTCTCAGCCTACCACAAAGTACTTTGATCCAAGCACCTTGGTCGTGTCCAAAAACAAAGGCTTCCTCTGTGCAAATAGAACATAGCAAACAGTTAATGAGGATAGAAACCCTGCATGTAAAATAAATATATGGAGTTCAAGTTAGCATCCACGAAGTGTTCTCGTGATATTCGCAGTGGAACCAGACTAAGTTGCTATTCAAGGAAAATCGGAGTACTTTTGGTAAAATCATGCGAAACCCAGTAGCTTAAGTAACCCGTAGTTGGGCGTACGTCGCTTAGGTGCTTAAAAACATCCTGTTATGATTTGCAGAACGTCACCTAGAAATGTGGTAAATGCTTGCAACTACTCCTATCAGCAAAGGGAGAGAATGCCAATTTCCGGACTTAATAATGTGATTTAAATAGTCCCATTGCTGTTCCCGACATTCAGAACAGCGGAGAAATAGAACAACGAAAGTTGGACTACTTAAAATTGATAGTCGGCCACAGGAGCGCCACATTTACCAATAGACTGCACAGCATACACCTCTTACGAATCACCAGTTCTGTAAATACCACAATTTCAGTACACACGTAAACCCACGCGTGCGAAATTCCATCGATTTGGTTGCTACAAGAAGGCCGTTGTGAAGAAAAATCTCGAATATTACCGCCTACACTGGGTTGCACCTCACAGGGTTTCCACATGAATGAAACCAATTGAAGAGTGGGGCGGCCGCTTTGCCACAGAAAGATGGCACTTTTCCGTTAAAATTACTTCTGTTTTTGAACAACTGTTTGTCGGTTGGGAGCTATTCTCGTTATTGCCAATAATCACCCGAACCCAAGGCTTATCCAATAGCCATACCACTTGACAACAGTTGAAGTGAAAGGTGCAACTGTTTTAATTTTAACCACGACTAGGGTGATCTATGCTAACCGTATGGCTGCCAGCTTCCAACTCCCTTGACATCCGTAAAAGATCCTAAAATGACTGCAGCCAAGCAGATCGTTGTCAAAACCCATGGAAAAATATCTTCCGACAATGACAGAGAGCAAAGCGGTGATTTCTTTTATTGCAGAACTGCCTTGGTAAAGGTTACCATTGGCCTGAGCCATTGGTGTATTGTCACCTGTTTGACCCATCATAAAGCCTCTTTTAATTCGCCCCGCAGTTTGTTCGCGTATCGTACCACGACGAATGCAGTATGCACGAAATAGGCCAATAGTGCAGTTGCTGGTAGCCCATTGAGTGATGATTTCAAATCGATGTCAACAGAAATAATGAAGGAAGATAGCTGATCTTCTGAGGTGACAAAAAAGACAGTTTGATACTTTTAATCTTTACTTTCGCGAGTAACACATTGTTAATTAATGTTTTCCATGGTTAATGACGTTAATCGGAGACTAATATTCAGTATCGTTTCACAACGTACATTCATTGCTAGATGCGGGTTGCTGAATGCTGCTGGTATCAGAAGCATGTCATTGTTTCACAGACCAGATATCAATCCAGAGTGGATCATTTGTGCATTCTCATCCAGAAGGATGTATCGGAAAAGGGAACTTGTAGAACATAGGGTGAACGGATATCCCAGACTCACAAGTAACATTTGATGGAAAATGGAGCCTCCCGGACTCTGGTGTTGGTTATTGTAAAAAGCCGATTCTTAAGGAAATGCAATCAGTGCATTGTTACACGGCGCAGCAATGAAGTCTTGATCAACGTAGGGCAAACAGTGGTTTAAAAAGTTTCTAAGATGAGAAAAAGGCACTGACGCATTTAACAAAATCATATCTAACATATGTTGTTTGTTTTAAAAGCATCTTTTATCCAATTGTCGACTGATAGACTTGTCCAGTTTGAGTCCGAGATGAGATGTGCTACTCTTCAGTTTGCAGTTGTATCTCGACCTCCTCTCAGTCTTTTGGGAAACAACTGTGACCTCTTGTACCGCACTTTCAGCGCCCTCTACATTGCCTCTGTCTTCGTTGCGTTCATTCCTCTTCTTTTCTTAAGCGAATTCCATTCCTCCTTACCAGACGGTCCCTAAATCACACTGTATTCATCTTTTTGTTGCAATTGATATCATCTCTGTTTTCAACCAGTATTTTTCTGTTGGTCCCAATAGTTGAATCCAGACTGTGTCACCTGGCTGAAGTGCTCACAGTAATTTACTATTCTAAACATGAAACCATTTTTGCGTCGCTACAGTTTTCTTCACTTCTGTGAGTTTGTGGCCTGTGATCGTGGCTTTACTGAAGAAGCGTTTTGAGAAAAATTTTACGCTTCCTGCAAATACCAAGTTGGGCAGTCTGCCACAAATTCGACATTACATCTTCCTAATCAGGGGCTTCTCAGATGACTTCTTGTTCAAACCGCATTGTCCAACGTTTCGGTATGTTTTTCGGCTGCTTTCTCACCTCGGCAAATATGGATGCTTTATTGTCACAAGGGGACTGCACCTAAAGTGACACGACGGCTTGCTTGTCTTCACGAACCAACGATATATGCAAGGTGACTTATCTCATTTTGGAGATCCAGTCACGTCTGCAAGGACAATGAGTACAGGCCTGCCGAAATAGCTTCCTGGTGTTCCAGTTTCAGGGTTCACTTGATCCGGCAGCTCAGTCAGGAAAATGGGTGAAAAAATAATTCATCCGAGTAGATGGAATTCCACTGTCACCTTTGTCTTGCCGTCAGATTATCATAGCCCGAATACCCCTAGAATTTTTCTACAGGAAACCTTTCTAATTTCTATTCTTCAGATGTAAGGGCCATACAAGATGCCACGAATTACTGCAGATCCATAGATTTGTTGGAGGCAGCTTAAATGGGGG
>LUCM01003691.1:36096-46718 GCA_008360955.1 Fasciolopsis buskii | reverse complement strand
TGCTAATTGCGAATGATATAATTTTAACAATATAGCATTGTTGGTAAATGTAATGCGCCTACGTTTCGACAACCGTGGGTAGTCGTTCTCAAGGCAAATTTTATAATCAAATTCCTATTCTCATGTGATAATACTGGTATTGACATTTGCTCAGACAGGAATTTGTCTGACCTAGGATATGCGGACGATGTTGTGTCACTGAGTGAAGTTTCAGGTAAGTTTCAAGTTTTCTCGATTGCCTGAATGCTAGTGTAGGTTTGTTTGGGATACGCATTGTACCATCGAAGTGTAAAATGCTGTTGCGTGACTGGATTGGTTCGAAGTGGAAGATTATTCTCTCGGTGAACAAATGAGTGCGATGGGCAAATTTAGTTTCATGTGTAGTTGTATCTCACCTGGCGGGCGCATATCAGCTGAAGTGTACTCAGGCATAGGGGAGGCCCGATTTGTACCTGTTAATTTGAGTCACCTATGGCTTCGGTATGACATCCGGTTATCAATCAGAGATCGGGGATGTTAATCAGCAATGAGGTCAGCATTGCTCTAGGTTCCCGAACCATGACTGTTAAGAGCGGGTGATATGCGAATACGTTCACCTTTTGAACTCGGCTACCTTCGTCGCACTGGTAGAATATCGTGACGAAATTTCGTAAGTTTGGAATTAGCTTAAGGTACTGGGTCTCACAGTCTAGTACTTTACACAGGTATTGGCTCACAGTAGGTTCTGGTAGTCGGGACATTTTGAGAAATCCCGCAGAACGACTGCCTCGTTGTAAGCTGTTTTGGGAGGCAGGTGATGGTTGGAGCGGCCACTCAGTGCCAAGGAAAAATAATATGAAAGCTTTGACAATAGAGTGGCTAGAGCAGTTACAGCTAGATTAACCCGTGGGGGTCCACGAGATAGCCCTCAAAGCGTGATGAGGCTCAGTGACACAATCAGTCGCATTCTCTCACTAGAACCCTTCATTATTCTGGATCGTTCCTTAACTTACTACTTTGCACTCAGTCTTTTCCTACTCCTGTTTACTTTCTCCTTCTCAACTAATGATGCTGCGAGGCAGCAGCCACAATCAGACCACGTCGGTACAAGGCTAGTGGTTATCCGAATTGAACTGAACTGAACGCGTCTGGGATCTTCAGCGGCCTTTCTGCAGCGACGAAATCGCCATTACCTACCGTAATTTCGTCTTCCACGAGACTTTCGTCCACACGATTGCAAAAACTGCAAGACCATTCAAAAGATTCCACTGGAACCAAACTCAGTTGAATGATTAAGGCAACTGAATTAGTTGGTTGAAAACAAAATCTTCATCAGCCTGTATATCACCTTTCTATTTTCACCATCGCCATGCACTCCCTCCCGTCTTCGTTGGCCTCAAACAAAAGACTACTAACGGCACGAAGTGCTGTCGATCAAACGGTGCAGTAGAATGACGCGAGCTGGATGGTCTTCGAATGTACCGACGCAGACTGTCCAAAATTTTTCGCAATATGTTTGATATAGTCTAACTTTACCTCGTGTGTTACTGAACTCATATACAGAATGGTTATTGTGGTGCCTACAGAATCGGTGATATTGCGAAAACCTACTGGTTTTGCTCTTTTAGTGGAATGCATAGCAATGCCCTCTGTAAACAGTCAAGCAGTTTATTTATGGAGGAAACTAAAATAAAGTAGGCCTTGTAAAATAGTAGACTACACAGCGTCTCCTTAATCAATGGGGGCATGTAATGGACAAGCAGGTGCTAGGCCGCATAAAAAATTGTGCAACGGCTAGTTTAGTCAAAAGTATTTTCAAGGTGTTTAAACGCCGTTTTTCTAAAGTCGTAAATCGTGTTCCTCAATTTGCTTTTCATTGTGAACACAAGGTAAGACATTAAATGAAACTTAGCACGGTATGGAAAATAGCTCTGCTGATGTGAAAAGTTAAGTGTTTTCAGGCATCCACTGGAATCTCCATCCAGGACTTCGCAACGACGAAGTCAGTTTATGCAGTGAAACTGGAGACACATCTCAAGAATTAGCTCAGCATATGACAGATTATTCACAGCTGTTCCTCGAAAATTGGGCAATTCTATTTCCGTTTCATGGTTCACTGCTTTAGACTGGAAGTGAACCAGCTGACCTCGATAAAAAATGACAGACTTTTGTCTTGCTCATAGAGCAAAGATTCCAGTTAGTCTAACGCAAACCGAATCAACTCTTTGGATATTAATTAATTTCTCACTAGAATTTCATTTGAATCTTCGGGAGCGTGAATGGATGATAAGTCCATTTGAGAATCACATGGCTATTCTTCGGAGGATTTTTCGTCGATCAGGCAAGGCTAACTTTCAGAAAGAGGATACAAGGCCCGAAAGTATTGGCTAATTTTTTCTCAATAGTATATTTCGTGCACTCATGAATGAGCAAAATTTTCCTGGAAGCATACGACCGGTTTCGCGGTTGTTGCCGCATATGCTTCAGGGCAAGACAGCCACTCATTTAGTTGCTTTCAAGCCTAATTAGGGCTGTAGCAATTTACTGGCGAGTACAGTGGCTTGAAAACTATCTGTTCGGTTGCAATTTCACCATTATTTTTTATCGCAATGCAATTCCTTTTGTTTGTTGTGCATAAAAATTGCTAAACAAAACAACTGTAGTAACAGCATATCACACATTTTGCATATAGTTATGACATCTATAATAACAGTGATATACTAATTCCATAGGTTCATTGTGTATTTAGATAGGTTCAGGGCCGTGGTAGCTGCCATTCTGAAGGCTTACTTAACCAGCCTCTGCAAGTTCGCTGTCTGTGACTGATCAGCAATTCACATCCATACTCTAAAACTGTATGCTTAGTTGTGAAATGGAATGTAAACAGTAAACGTCGTCTCCTGAGTGCCATTCTAATAGAGAGAAAGAAACGAAATAGTTTCTGTAACCCTGCTGGGATACTTACCCATTTTCGACGACTGATTCTCTGCGACAAATAATGTGGTCACTTGCCAGTCGCCAAAATGAATTCACTGGCACATGCCACTAACTGTTGGCCAGGCGATATTTACGAATCTCTAGAGTGATATGCCTATGATTAGAAATGGTCTCCTTCGTCTGCAACAGTGGAGAGTTGGGAAAGGTGTCTTGTTGATTATTGCTGCCTGTTTCTGAAAAAAAACTATCATACTGATCACTAATTATTATTCTTACTGGCAAGAATTTTAGCTCGCAGCTTTAACAGAATTCACTACTTTAGAACTGAGAAAAATGTTCACTTGTGAGACTGTACATTAGAGATTGTGACCAAAGTAGAAGTGTTGGATACCAGTTGCACCACCAGAAAACGTGAGAGTTGATTTGGACGCTTCGAAATTCGGTGTCACACTAAAACTAAGATGGGTGATGAAAAGACGAAGGAAAAACGCTCATGGTTCGGTGAAAAATCCGAAATTTCCTGAGCTTCCAGCAGAGCAGTCAGGCGAGAAGCTAAAAAAACCTACTTTTATGTCATTTCAAACCCGAGAATTGCATTGCAGCTGGAACAGCAAAGTTGACGAGTTCAGGAAATCAGTCTGATTCGGATTTCAGCCTTGAACTTCGGACGTAAACCGCAAAATGTTACTATGGCCAGCAATCGAATAATAATCAACGAGAATGTTAAAGTGTTGGAATAATTGTAAAAAATCCAGCAAACATTATTGCTTCTTCAAGACCAGACTTTTCAAAGGGCTCGAAATATTAGCGCGCAAAGGCAGTATGTCAAAATAGTGACAACTCCAGCAAATAATCAAGTCTTATTCAGTTCTTCCGGAACAAAAGGTCGAATAGGAGCAAAGACTTCGTAAACAAAAGAACTGCGGAGAGCTGTCTCACATATTCCGTTAAACTAAACATTTTTGACCGGAAATACTTGGTAAATTTGCTTCACCTGGGCGGTTGCATTTCCGATTTTCTCGTCCATATCGACAAGCAAAATAATGCTTTGTGGCAATATCGGCCGTGTGCAATGCTTTCGGTGCTTATCTAAAGTTTTGCTATTGAATGTTGTTTCTTGAGGAAAACAGAATTCTATTAATGGTAAATTTTCTTCACTCGCTTCATCTGTTTTACATGACAAACCACCTCACTTGATTAAGACACTATAATGCTGGTGCTTCGGACTTTTCTAGTGTCGATACAAGAACCACTGAGTGAACTGTTTCAAAGCTGATTTCGTACTCTTTCATCCGGAAGCTCATATTTGACCGACATGTATGAACGTTTCCGGCACTACGGGTCATGTCTGATTCTCACACCCCCTCCTAACTCCTACCCTAACAAGAGTATTGTGTATTTTTGATTTCAGATTCGGATCCATCTTTACCTGGACTGAATTTTCTTCGGAAATTAAATGTAAACATTTATTGGGTTACGGTTCAGCATGTCATCCCTTAAATTCACAATCGCATTCTAATGCAATCCAAACTTGGCGTTGGACTGCTCATATATGCGGGATTATACTGGAAGTTGCCAGTGATTCTGTGTTTCTCGAATGGTGTATTGTACCATATGGTTTATGGGAGATAGTCATCCAGGCCATGCAAACCAAGTGCCAAAAGGAATCAATTACCGCTGTTGAATCCCGAAACCCGGCCATACCTATTGTAACTCCACTGAATACCGATGGCCAAACTCCACGGATCTGTGGCAATTATCAAGTGACTTTAAAGAAGTCACTAAGGAGAACATTTACCACTGAAGAACCAGAAGACATTCTCTATCGATTCGCAAGTTCAAAAGTGTTTTCGAAGATTGGTCTGTGAGGTACCTATTTACAAACTACACTTGATAGCGCACCTGTTTTGCTGACAGCTTTAAATACTCCATTTGGTCTCTAAAGATGCCATTTCCTCCCATTTTTGTATGTATCCCTTGCAATTTCCTAGCCTTCACTCACTTCTATCATTGCCGTTCTCGACGGTGACCAATCTCATTAGCATGATGCAGTGTTCCATGGCCCCCTTAAAGTGGCACAATTTCCGCTTACGTTGTTTACTCGGGAAATTCCTTCCGTTTAATTCTACTGCCAACTCAGGGGATGTTTTCAGTGTTGATCAATTATTTTTTCTTGAATACAAAATCAGTTCACGACCGGCTTCGCGGCTATTGCTGCTCTCCAAGTATGCGTATCCGGTATTCTTCCATCCAACCATCCTTATACTAGTGCGCTCCTTTCTTAGGTTCTCACTAGAATCTCATTTGAGTCGCTGGGATTGCACTAGTATAGGGATGGCTGGACGGAAGAATATCGGGTACGCATATCCGGAAAGCAGCAATAACCACGAAACCGGTCGTGTGGTTCCGGGGAAATTTCACTCAACAATCCGTTTGCGAAACATACTACTAAGGAGAAAAACAGTGAATTCGGCTGAAATTTCACCGGACCCGAGGAGACTCTCACCTTTAGTTAATGTCCCTTTCCCGATAGCATTTATAAACTCGGTTTCATTTAAGTCGAGTCGTAACACTACTCCCGAATTATCCCAAAATTTTGCGAAAGGCCGACTGATTTTTTGACAGTCCCTTTGACAAGTGTTTTTTTGGTCCTCACTTTTTGAAAGGACAGCGCGATAGTCAATCTTTTCTTCAACCTGCTATTGTGTCTAGATCAGTTCCACTGAATTTCCCCTCTGTTGTAATTATAAATGTCTCACTCGTTGGTACTGGTGCAGTTTTGGAATAAAATGGTCGGCCTACCATTTAAATTTCTAGGAGGCTCACGAAAACGGGAGTGAGATATTCTCAAATCCAGGCGGAAGCACTGGCCTTGTATTGGGCAGTCAGAAGCCTGTTCAATTTGTCTTCTGGATTTAGTCCACTATGACCACCGATCATGAAGCGCTAAAATTTTTGCATCACACCCAAAATCACTAGCATCGTCGGCCGTATTGGTTCAGCATTGGAGTATTGCATCAAGTCCCTCCGCCTACAATATCATTCGTCAAAGAGTTGAAAACAACCAACATACAGACTTCTTGTCTCGAAATTGTCATTCTTCCGTACGGTCCCCAAAATCAGAAGAGCGCTTGATTCCCTGTATACGTTAGTGCTTTTGATCTGTTATTTCGGGGCTGCATTGCAAATGAACCAATAGCGAAAATCAGGGATTTTCAGCCTTCTTCATTTGATAAAGTAGCCACTCATCCGCTCTAGGTCATTTACTATATTGTAGTGATCCTATTGTAGTTTCTGCAACCCTGCAATCAGCCGTACTTAATGATCTGCACTGATGATACCTGAGAATTGACAGAATGAAGTCATTAGCATGGCTGACTTGTTGGTGGTCACAACTAATTGTGGACGTCGTTAAAACTCCCAAGAACTGCAAAAAGTGATTACACAAATAATTTGCGAATCCCAGCAGGTGGCTTCCTTGGCCATGACAGCAAGTAGATGTGGACTGATATGGTCTTTTTGGATAAACACTCTGGTTGTTGATGCTTTCTCAACGTAGTCAGAAGTATATTGGACAACTTCATCCACAACTGAATTCACACAAAGTGCTTTGTTTGAAATACTTGACAGAAAAACTTACTTCTTGCATCTGTAACCGGGAATAGCACCCAGTCTTCTGCTTAACCTCTTGATTTTTTGAAAGGAATTGGTTATCATCATCAGCGCACCGTATGTGGTTCGTCATCTCCGATCGACTGAACCAGTGGGGAACTTTGTGCGTGACCTCAAAATTACTGTTGGTTTCTGTTAATCCTTATTCACTTGTTGGACATGACTGTGCGGTCCATATATATTCATTACAAAACTACAGCTCTAGCTTTCGTGCTACCGGCAAGTATTCAGCCCATCTGCTCAAGTCTTGTTGTTTGCTTTTGAGTCCATCTTGCATTCCGTCCGATGACGTCAGCTTTTTTAGGGGTAATGGCCATCGACCTTCCAGTGGGATAGTGTCGGCACGCAATGACAACCGGATGGTCAGTACACATGTTTGTCGTGATTTCGCACGCCACTAGAGACATGCAGATCAAGTACAGTTCAGCATCTCAGGTCAGTCTGCCGATGTTCCTCCCGTTGCTGCACCCATTTATATCAACGGTTTAGATGCTGAAAGCCAATCCGAACCAACTGAGATGTCGGAATAACCGATTGTGAATGAAGACCTAATATTTCAAACAGCCAAAAAATTAGATAGCATGCAAGGAAAGGTCTCAAACATCTGGAACATAAGTGAACGTGCAGTGAATGTTTGTTTGTGTTGTTGACTCCACATTTCCATCGTATTATGGTGCATTGATTTTGCACACGTTTGATTGCGCGTTGTATAAATATATGGTGATAGATCCTATTGCCGTCCAAACAACACGGATAGCGGTAAAACGTCCCAAGGCAGTCACTCATTGAATCGCCATTAAAATTTAGCGACTTCAATCCAAGTTGGTCCTGAAAGTATTGGAAAATTTTAGGGACTGCTAAGAAAAGCGCTATGCTTTTAATATTCCCGGATAAAAAGGCAAACTGCGCTTTATAAGACTTCAATTTGTTTTTATTGTAATGCCATTTGGTGTATACATTGTAGGTGTTCGCCTTACTTAGTGTGAAAAGCAAAAAGTTAGAAAATTCACGTAATGTGCATAGTTTTGCAGCACTCGTTAGGATAACCTATTTTACACGATATATTACGGCTCAGTATGGAAGGTCATTGGCCTGGTGCTTTGTTGAAGGTCATCTACTAGACAGATGCATCTGTTCGGCCTAAATTTTCTCCAATTTTAGTCTTGATCATTTCTGTTTAACTGTTGCCATCAATGATTTTCACGCATGTAAGGTACCAGCATTTATCAGTGGCGTCGGTAGTTGGCGGTGATTCAACGTTTATTCCCTATTTTACGAAACCAAACTAAGTGTGTTATAGTAGATAGTGAATCAGTTAAGATGCACCGCTTCCGCTCAGTAAATTTTCCACACCAAAATATTCCTACGACGAGATGAGTCGACAACTGAAACTGGGTTATTTTGCTGATCGTGGTCTCCCGGGACCAACGTTTTGGAGGAATACAAAGATTGCAGTGATATCAGTTAGTACTGAACGGCACGGTCTACAGCCTTTGGATTTCGAGCAGTGGATTGCACATGCCGGCGGTAATATTTGACTTTTACGTTAATTGATGTCGGATAAACCCCAATACTGGGTCTTCCATTGTGCAACACCGCACAACGAGTGCTCTATTTACCTGCTCCACAAGGGGTGAGGCACTGGACACATCCACCAAACTATATGGATAAATCTGCACATAGTATAGTAATATAAGCAGAAAAGAATGTGAGAAAAATGATTCGGAATTCGGGTCTGATGGCATTTCATATTGATACACGTAGCGTTATTTTTGAAGTGAAGCAACTTTTTTGCTGCTTAACAGTTATCACAGTAACTGACGAAAGAATCAATGACATCTAATCACAGACATGCACAATAACCTCCAAGAGTTTACCTTTTTAATTTTGTCGTTTACATTATCGTCAAGGAGATTTGGTTCCGAAACTGTCAGTGCCATCTGTTGCTCGACAAGCAGCCATGAGAATGCACAAATAAATGACTGTATTTTCCCAGATTCATCCCGAATTTCCTGTCGACTCGCGGAAATTGTTGGGTGCATCATATTAGGCCACTAAAAGAATGTTAGGAAACGGAAAATACGTTGACTTTGGTCTGAGCGAGTGTGGACAGCAAAACGATGACTCAGTTGTTGATGAACCTAGGGACAAAATAAGCATTCCACTGCGTGTAGACGGACCGTATGTATTTCTCGGACATTCGCAAGATTTATGTCTCTTCTTGTGCCGTGTGCCTCCGTCACATTCACAGTGACCTCTGCTGTGGAGTGAGCAGGCCATCTGACAGAGGGGACTAATTAAGTGAGCTTGCCGATGAACGAAAAATCCTAATGACTCGGGGAATCTACACCCGTCGGGAAGCCAAGTGTCAGTGGAACACTAGCAAACTTCATAGAGGATGCACCAGGTAGGGCTGTTAGCAAGCACACGAAGCACCACACTGGGTACTACAGTTACTACCGATGGACTATACGTGATGACTGTGATTCGGAATAGGAAGGTAATACATCAAGAAGAAGAACTGGCTGTGACTTCCGTTAATGAAGACACCGGGAAAATCACACAAGTGACCTGCCTATTGAAATGTTACAAATCAGTATAACTGACTTATATCCCGCAGACTGAATGTACATGCTGCATCTTAGAATAATTAGGAGGATATTGTGCACATACCATAAACTTGGCAGACCACGTTAGGGTACGCTTTCAGTGCACGCACAGATGCCCGTGAACAAGCACATCAAGAACGTTGCTGGATGCTTGCCATATGAATTACCAAGTAAATGCCCCGATTAATGAAAATCTGCGGAATACGGATAGCTTTTTCATATCAGGCCTGTAATATTGACAGATGAACCTCCAGAGGAAGTTGCTACCTACATTCGTTGCAGTGACAAGTGGCGACAGTATCACCTAGACCATGTCGAACAACAGTGTGGTTTCAAAGTGAGTGCCTACTAGACTGTTTAGTGACAAAGAAGCTGAATTTAATATGTTCTGTTTGTAGTACAGTAGCCAAGATTTACTACTTTCTGGATCACTGAGTCAGTTTTATGCTTTTCCACGCGTGTCTCGCACGCACAGACTCCACAAACGTGTCAATGAACGGAACATGAATGGTGAGCAGATATGTGGTGGCATCGATCTTTCGAAGAAAATCGATTATTTTCGGATATCGTTTTCTCTGAGATCTGCTTTGACACCTGATATCAGTTCTGCTACTTTTGTTTGATTGCGTATGTCTAATATCACACGAGATCTGTACGTTTCAGCTCCTGCTGCACTTTTCGAGAGTTCTCACTCTCGAATCCCTTCGACCACACGGCACCTCTCTGCTGTGGTTTGAAATCTCAAGTACGGTTGTATCAGTGCTACGTTGGAACCAGGATATGTTCAATGCAATTCTCCCTTCCTTTCGTTGGTTCAGGTCTTCTCTATTCTGTCGATTGAGGGGCTTAGTCAATTGCGGTATCGGAGTCAGATAGAAGACACGTTTGGGGTCGAACTTCGAACTTCCCCTACAGATTGGTCACGCAGTCCAGTCGTAATGTTTCCACTTGGAAACAAATAGTTCTTTCGCCATTGTTGCCAACATTTCAGACTAATCGTTCATAGTGCTCAGGTTCAATCTCATGCCTTTCGACTTTTTCCACCGTTGAGGCGCCATCGCCTCTTCATCTAGCCCTTGGATCAACAACCTCGTTGTATCTTTCATTTCTTCTGTTTTGTTTCATATTTTGTGATGAGGCGAAAAATGATAAGCTAGACAGAACAGGAAATCTGATTCGAAGAGTGAATTTAAGCTTCACCGGGCTGAGGTGCACCCCAAACAATGGATGACTTTTTGCGGAATGAATATCTCACGACAGACGATTACACAGACACACGCATACGCCATAGACGGGTGTTTTTATTTCCTCATGACTCATCTGCTGATTAGGAATCACCCTTAGTGTTCAGGTTCTCGGGTTCAGCAAAAGAAAACTATTCTTCTGATCTTGGTTAGAAGACGAAGATGTCAGTCCGCGTGTAGG
>LUCM01003691.1:20743-35800 GCA_008360955.1 Fasciolopsis buskii | reverse complement strand
TTTTCAGGCAGTAGTTATGATCAAGTGGCACAGGAGAAGGGGATTCGGAGATGGACCACAGAAGTACTCATGACCTCAGACAAAGACGGTACTACGATTACAGAAGCAGTGTGTGAACAAATGAACTGCTCGAATATTACGATAAGAATGATCAAAACAGCCCGGTTAAGTAATGGAAGGTAATGAATTTAACTAGAACGGATGATCCCTGGGACAAACATGAGCGAAGGAAGGATGGTTACCCGGTCTGGTGGTAATTTCAATCAGCTTAGTCCTTAACTTCATACAATCGTATCACGAAACTGAGAGATGTGAAAGCATCAACGGGACAGATTTTTGACGAAATGTTTAGGCCACCTGAGGACACCTCATCAGAGGAAATAGATAATGTTGGGAGCAGTGCTAATAATGGCGGTAATCACTATTCAACCGCAAGGGTCATTCTTTCATATTTCCGGAAACCGTGGAAGTTTCTTTTATGTCATTTGTCAGGAGAACTGAGTCGGTGGATTGTGAAGGCGATAAAGATTTCAATAAACTAAGAGATCCTTATAATTCCACACATGAAAGTCAGTTATGTCTCTAATTAATACTTAATTTTCAGCTGTTGAAAAGGAAAAATGGATTCTTTGGTAGAGGGAACGCTTTCAATAAAATTTATGGCACAAAATATAGCCATTCAAGGAAACATGCTCAAGGGGACCATTACGTGGCTTGCATAAACTGAATTTGGATGTTTCTAGTGATCCGGGAATGTTATTGGGAACACCGCGAGTGACTTCCATCATTGCTCTTCTTAAAAGGGTGTACATTCACTTCAGTTTGGAAGAATGCATGCAGAGAGTTCTGGAGGGCAGTTTGAAAACCGTTAATGCTATCAACTGCACTTTCTAGGAATCGAAGTAACATTTGCTCCCAGTTTTGAGTAACATTGCAAGTTCAAGGTCACCAGTAGAAATTTCGACGAATGAAGGACAGTGTTTGACCCGGAGATGTACAGAGCAGCATCATTTCTGGACGACACGAAATCAAAGAGAGTGTGGCGAACTGGGCCCGGTCTTCCTAGGTTCATCGGCCGCGACATTGTTTATATTAATAAATATCATCGCACAAAACTCCACTGATCAGAAATAGACCATCAGTTGCCGGCGACATTCAAGGCTGCGTGCTGTTCACTTGATGTTTTACGAAGTCGTCTGATTTACTTAAAGATCCGCTTCCGTCGTCCCACATTGGCATCTTCCGGTGCATTCGGTCTGAAGGCACTGCAATGACAGTGTTGACGACAGAAATAACATGCAAAGGCACTATTCAGTCGTATGGTTGGAGTTGGGGTGCTGCATAGCTGGCGGACTTAACAGTGAACGCCTCACTTCTGAACGTCAGTAAGATTTTGTAATTCAAGACAAAGCAGCCGTTTTTTAGTGATCCTGGCGTATGACGTTACGGAGTTCATCACAGATAACACTGTGCTGTCATTCATGACAATCGAGAATTCGGTGGATGTCCCTGCATAAAGGAAACATCCAGTAAGCTGGTCAGAATGCCTAAAGAGGGATATTTGCTATCCGGCTTGCTTGACAGACTCCAGTGGGCCAGCAGATTGACGTCAACCACTCACTCCCGGCCACCGACTTTCAAAGACATGTCCCAACTTGTTGCTGACGGGGACCAACCACAGCAAGCAGCAGAGAGCAGCGGCCGATTTGCCGATCTAAATTCGGCAAACAGGTTTGTTTGCCATACTAATGTGGTTGTGATATGAATCGTTGCAGTAAATTGTCATCCAGTCAACCGTCCGAGGGTGATCATTGCATCCTCAGTTGTTCTCTCATTCGTGGAAACAATTCAAGTACCGTCCGCACGTTCTTTTGGTATTAAACGGCGTGTGGATAACGGCGTCACACAAAAGCAATTCGAAGTGGACAGCTGATGGGAAATTAACCACCGATTTTAGCAGCAACCCAATGCGGTCAGGAGACTGCAACGTATGCGGCTGGGACATGGATAAGTACCTTCACCAGATTACTTAGTCGATACATTAAGATCTCCTGCCTAGCGAATGATAGCCTTCGTCATCAAGATTTGCTTTCATGCCTATTAGGTTGCATGCTCTATTAAGTTTACGTATTCTGTGGCAGGATCAAAAGTTCTACAAGTCAGAGCCCCTCGGAATTTCCAGGAGACTTAGAGTCAGCTACCCGTAACAGGATAAATGAGATCAGATAATTGAAAAATTGATGGGGAAAGAAAACGAGTAATGTCCTGCCGTCATTCGTATCAATTACGTAAATTATCGATCAAAACCCTCACACAAGAGGTAATGAAACAACCCAACGACTGTGTTAAATAGTTACCCATGTTTGGCAAAGAAATGGAATATGCAAGGATTACTCAAGTTTTACCTTTTTCTCTACCTGGGCAAACTGAAGCTGACTGATGCACTGGAGGAAAAATCTGTTCACAGGAAGGTGGTAAGTTTAACCTGATTAGGATTTTATCCCCCCCCCAGTAAAATTTCTTCGGCAACGTTGGTGGGAATTCCGCCAGTTCGCTATATAGGAGCTTCTATGAACACATTATTTTCCGGAAGAATTTTTGGTGCGTTTAAATTGGCCTGGTGACAGTGATAAACAATCAATGTTTAATCACAAATTCCATTTGATAATAGATACCAATAATTTCCATTATTATAACTTTTAGGACGCCGCAGCGAAAAGAAATTCTCGCGGGGGAATTATATAATGGATTGGGTGCTGGCGACCCAGAAAGCCGGTAGATAAAACCACCAGTTAGTGGATGTTGTCTAGTACAGCTCGGCCCTTTCCGTTTCTCTTAGTCTTGCCATTTAACACGATTGTCAACAAATTACTTGCACTCTTCTAATGTATATTCACTGAAAACCTTACTCTCCGCTCATATTAGAACAACAGTAGTTACGTCAAGCGTTTCCAATTTTACGTTCACTATCGTCAAGTTCTTCGCAATAGCATTTAACTAGACAATTTGGTTAAGTTGTCCAGGTCGATAGAATGCCGTCATTCTTGTTTAACTTCACAGTTTTGATGTGCAATGCGCACTACAGTTGCGAAACCTTCCATTTAATGGTTCACTATTCCCTACTTGTTCTACCGCAGATGACAAAAGCGAAATTGGATTAAAACTGATGAGGGAACGGTTGCTTGCAAATGACAACATGAATATAAACTTCCTATTCATTTATTCTGTGGTTTTATTATTTTGGGCAAGAGGGGACCTTGGTCCGTCTGATAACGCGACCATAATTGCTCGTCTTTGATGTGATTCGCAATATACGGGTGCATTTTTATGTGATGTGTCCTTGACGGGGGTTATCAGTTTGTGTTAGCTGAGAAACAGAAAAGTAAGTAGGTGGTTCTTGATGACGGCGAAAAGCAGCGCAGCAAAGCGATCTAATTTTGTGCTGGAAACTGTGATTCCAGCGCTTCACTTATGGGTGAATCCTACAAGCTTAAGAATTCGTGAAAGAAATATATTAAAATGGAGGAACAGCGTAGATTTGAAGAATACGCTGAAATCCCGAAATGCTTGGCAGGGTTGTTCCTGGTCACAAGTTTAATCGAGCCGCTGGGGATAGAAGGAGGAACAACCATGTGAAACTGTGGCACGCCCTTCGGCAGTTTAGATGTGCGTGCAGACTTTTCTGCAATAGTGCTTGAGGCATAGAACAAGCTTTCAACAGAAGTCATTAGCGCTGCGGGCCTAGATACATTTAGAACGTTGCCTGATAAAGTGAAATATTCCCAAATTAAGCAAGTTGGGACTCGGGGAGTTGTTTCTGTGAGATAATGGAACTCGAGTAAGCAGTTTTTGCATCAAGTGAAAAGTTTACTGCTTCCTTCGCATTTAAGCTGAAGCGGGACTCATGCAACAAATCAAATTGGGCTTGGAAATCAAAGCTGACAGACGTGGTGGCCGAATTTGATGCGCGCCATCGAAAGAACTTTAGAAGCTCGATTAACCATTGTGGTCACTACTGTCTTCTGCAAACTGTACTGAATCGAGCTGAACTGAATTGGCTACTCTTGTTCTCAGGAAATCTGGAGCATTTCTGGATCGTTGACATTATTAACTGGTTCAAATTAATTTCGATTTTTGGTCCCTTTCATTGATCAATGAACCAACAACCACCCCATTCCCTTCGAACTTCCTCCCTCAGAAGAGAGGTTAAACATGAGGTCTCAGAAGTAATCGATCCGCTAAACTGATGAGCCCGTTCCATATTTTTGATATTTTGGCAGTCAGCATTTTGCACCATTTCCCTCGGTCTGGCTTGCTGAGTTAAATAGATTTCACTGTCCCCAAACATTAATTAAAGTTAAGGAGTCTAAGCTCAAGTCAACGAATTTCCTTAAGCCCAAAACTTTTCTAGTTTCAAGGCCAATTAGGGCTCCCCCATTCAGACACGAAACTTCATTATGGCTGATGTATCTGTAAGTACATCTACATCCGCATGGATCACGCTGCAGCAGCAGAGATTGGAACAACATCCTGCGGAGTTGCCTTTAGAGTTTTAAAAATCTTGGCTGATATCGTCTCAGAGACTCCAGCGCAGCAGCCTTATGAGATTTTACTCTTGACCTTCGCGGACCTAACGGGGATTCCTGAAAAAAAAGGCTTAAGGCAGCTCCTCAGCAAAAAGGCTGTCGACAAACAAAAACCTTCAAAAATGCTGCGTCCTATGTAACGGCTTTCTCAGGGGATTGCCATCCAGGACATTCTGCTTCGGTAACTCCGGTTTCAGCAACCGCCAGAAAAGCTCGATGCTCCCTAGCCCTCTTGGGAGAAATGCCATTAGAGAAATTAGGCTTGGCTGCTACCTGCATTAAGAAGGCTGCTCCTAGTTCCGTCAGTTTGGTCAGGTTGACCATGAGTTCCACTCAACCCCAGGCATTGGGCCGCCTGATTTAGCTGCCTAGTTAAGCGAGATTTGCATTCATGTGAAAATCGTAGAGCAGTTGTTGTATCTGTTGCTTTCGAGGAGGTTTCAAAAAGCAAAATTCTTAGGGATGAAGGTTTCTAGAATATGACGCGAAAGGTCAATGCTGATCTGATCGCCAGCACCCACCCGTGTACATTCGTAAATAATTATGGAAATATATTGGCCAACAAGTAGATAAGACAACAATTCTTAGAACCCTGGTGACCTGTCATCTTTTATTCGCTAAAGACCGTATGTCCCAGAGGCAACCCTAGTAAATATGGAAGCACAGATTGGTGTCATCTCTCCTACTTCTGCCGATTGTGAGCATTTTACTGAAGTAAATGTTCAAACCAAACCTCTGGCGTCCGATTCAGGCTCCGACCGTCCCTTTGGTTGTTCATTCATCATTGCCGAATTATCCTAACCTATTGTGTTTTGATTTTCCGCACCTACATCTAGGGACCCGGAAAGTTGGCCAACCTCGTGACTCACCGTTTCACTCTTTGGTCCTTGTGTGTGGCCGGTGTCATACGACATGCATCCGTAGCACCAAACGCCAGTGGACGTTTTGCTTCTGTGTTGGCTAATTTTTCATCCCCAACACAGCATGTATGTCGCACATCAACAGGCACCATACCAACTCTGCGGGTCTTCCTGCATCTGCCCGTCAGGAGTTCCAGGATATGTTGTGGCTGGGAATCACTCGTCTATCAGACAGTCCTTGGGCGTCGTTGATAACAAAGACGTCCTCAAGTGACTCGCGACTCTGTGGCGATTAGTGCTGTATTAGTTATTACGCCAGTGCGGATTGATATTCCGTGACTAACATATATGGTATCACATCCATTCCAGTCGGTTTGACAGTCTTCAGTAAAATTGACCTAGTTCTTTCATGTCGTCAAATTTCCGTCGCTGAAGAAGACGTTCCAAAAAAGCGCGGCCGACAACCCTCTCGCATGGACACTGTCATATCCACCGACCCCGAGCATCGACTTGGAAGATATTTCCTCGGCTCAATTGGGTCGTGAATTCCAGGGACTGGAGTTGTGGCGATGAACCTTGGCTCATCGACCCGCCATGCATTTTCGCGCCCAGTGCTGAACACCAAGGTTCACATTCGACCAAACAAAGCAAGCAGCTGTCAGCTCGCATATGACCTTGATTTCCAGGCTAGGAAGATCACGCCATAAGTAGGGAACTTGACGCTGATAGGTGGGTCACGGGCTGTTCAAGGTTGTGGCGCATGGAATTATAAATGATGATGAAAACAGAGCTAATATGTTCGCATGCAGGCTCGTGTGCTTTACTGCTTGTTGGGATCCTGGATTCACTTGAGCCGGAGGCAGATCCCCCGGGTAGCTCACAAGATCATAACAGGCAATGTGATTTGCTGTGCACGCGGTTTCGAGTTTTAAATCAAAGCTAGATAATGATTCCCAAAGATATTCTGTGACTGATTAACAGTCCTGCACTGCGAGTAATACTATGTTTCAATGCATCAAAGGTGCATACCGCGGAGCAAATCATGGCTAGAAGGCAATGGCCTTCACCTCAAGTTAGCTTGGATCTTCGAAAATCAAGAGATTTTTATGGTGGAGATGAGGATTTATATGGATGTGATAACGGAATGGAGATGAGTGGAAGCCAGACTGGACATAAAATAAGGCAGTATAAAATGCGAAAAATGTAAAAGCACAGTCTGTTGAGCAAGGAGGGCGGCAACACGGGATGGGAATTGTGCAGTCGTAAGAATAATACATGAAGTTTGTTTGAGCAATTTTGAGTTCATGAATTTCAGCTTGGTCCAGAGATGAGGATGGCGTTGGAGAAAAAGAAAAAGAACCGGAATCAAATAAGGCAATATCCGGTGGACCCGTGTGGAGAACTGTTACCAAGAGCGTCGGTCCGTTGCAAATTCCGCACGTCTTCAGCTGTTTTCGAATTCCGAGATGCATTGTGAACGTCAGTTTATGTCAGATGCCAATTTAATACTGTCCTTTGCGAGTCCGTTTGTATGGTTTTGGAAGAATTTTCGGAAGCAGCAAGAGGAAGATAGTTCAAAATAATGCACTTGAACGTAGCAGATAGAGGATAAGTGAAAATGAGAAGCGAATATCTGTCTTTATATATCTTGCTGCATACACATTAAAGAACGACAAATTTGAGGCAAAAATTATGGTGCTAGTGTTTCATTGATGAAAACTTGAGAGAAATAGGTCAGACGTTTCTGCTTATAGTTAGAAGGATGTGTACTTATGGTGGCTACTGAAAATTAAAGCAGTTAGCCACGACTGATTGAACTGAGATGAGACTTCTAGCGTTGTACTCATTACGTGAAATTAACTCAACTACCCTACTCAGAGGCTGCTTCTGTTCCAGTGTAGTAATCGCACAAGTTCAAAGAACATTCCGCGGTTATCCTCTTCCTCGTTTCATCTTTAAAGATAACAGAGGCGGAAGAAATCAACCTTATGCAATGGAGTAGTTTACTTCGTAAGGGGGACATTTCACGAAGCAACTTTCCTTGAGTGCCGTCCCTGACATCAGAAATGACACCAAGAACTCGGCGTTGAAAGAAGAAGGAAGAGTTATTCTTTTTTGAGTGGGCAGGAGCGCACATTTTTAGCAATAACCGTATGAAAAATGGACAGGCTGATTTGAATTCGGGGCAAAATTAAGAGGCAGTTTCTCACTGAACATTTTTAATCTCAAGTTTAGCACTCCTCCCCATGCTCATGCCAATGAAAACATTTCCTGTAAATTTGTTTTGTAACGTTTAGGAAAAAGGAATTTAGGGAGGAAGCAAAAAGAGGCCAGAACAAAAGAGTGCATGGGGACAATAAGATTGAGGGTCTGTTTACCACAACAATGCTAGTGGGTGGGGCCAACCGAGTGCCGGCTACCCCACCTGAAAAACGCTGTTGAAGGTTGGGCGCAGAAGGGGTAATCCGCCAACCTGGCTTCATACACACCGCTACGGCCAGGTTGCCTGCTGTGTTTGCGCCGGGCAAGTGGGTGGATATGACCGCGCCCCTCATTATCGTGATAACACTGGTGCAATCCAGGAAACGAAGTAAGGATGGCGAATATGGTGTTGCTAGGATCAGCCAGATACCTGATTTTCATTAGTTGATAAGCTCGGGGGAGCCGAAACCGCAATGGCCAGAGTATAAAGTAATTGTTTACATGAATGCAAAATTCAACAGTCTGGAAAGAAAACAACGAGCGGCCGTTTAGAATTTCTAGCAGACCCGGCTGTAGAAGTGACCAATCGTGCGAGTGGCTTACAAAAGCAAGGTAGTGGAACGTATGATGTAGCCTAAAACATGGGGGTGTTAGCAGATGTTTTCAAAAATCCGGTTGTTTTGGGTCTACATGGATAAGTGGGCATGCTTACCTAGTGTATGCGGCGGCTCTTCACACGAATAAGAGGAAGGTGAACCGGTTTTTCTGACTAAACTGCCAGCTCAAATCAACTGCAGCTGGAAAACCAGGTATCTATCACTCGACCTCGAACTGGTATTAGGTCTGAGATAAACCATCGTGCATAACTCGTTGGGTCATGGAAGCACAAAAGTCGTCAAGTTATTTCAATTTGCAGTTTTATTTTTCTGGAAACTATAAAAAATTTGGAGGAATCAGACAAAGTGCTTACGGTGACATGAACCTAGAAGCAGCACAAAAACCTGAGAGGGGAAAAATGAAGGCGTGATATTAATTTGGCACATTGGTGGCGATCGGCAAGTTCCAATAATTCTACTATTGCCTACCTTTTGCAGCATAAGTGCTCCAAATCGAGATTTGTTGTCGGTTCAAGTTTAGAAGTTTGGACGCCCAGGGTGCCACTGTAAAACAACAACAGCATAAGTGGATAATAATGAAACCTTTCGTACATTCCTCCGAATGTTTTCGAGAGGTTTTGCTCAGGGCAAGATCAAATTTGTACAAGGATGACGCAGTGGAAACACGGGTAATAAAAACCAGACACGAAACTTGAATGATGTTCCTTTTACTCCATGATTAAAGTCTGCAACGTAATACGTCAGACACGAGTTTTTCAGTTTTAAATCAAAGCTTAGCAATCGTTTGCCAAGATTATACGAGACTTTTTGGACCTACTGTCAGGGTAGGCTTCGAGTCATTTCATGCTTAGATGCATTCAAAGCTGGTTTTTTCACTTAAATGTTAGCTGAAAGTTTTTTGAGCCGTTGCGGAATTGCTGCCTCATCGAAATCGAGGGTTTCTGGCGGGGAGAAGTTAAGCAGAGAAGATAAGGACTTACATGGATGCGATAACGATATGGAGGTGGGCAAAACCAGACAGCGTCATGAGATAGATAAGACAGTGAAAAACTATGACAATAAAGAGCTAATATAATGCTGCTGATGAAGGGGAGGGAAACATTCAAATTTGCGTCAGGCTTTGGGAAGTAGAATTTTATAAAGATTTGTGAGCAGAGAGAAAATGGAGCCCACCGGAATGTTTACCAAATGAATGCCGCTAGGAGCGGACTGCAATTATCGGTGTGACGGGAAGACAAAGAATTCGTGTAAGAAGCACAATCCGTACTTAAATACATTTGCCATGAATGAATTGCATGTTTTCTTTTTTGGTACGACGTTTTGGTATTCTGTGGCAGTAGGGGTGGGGTTACACGCCATCCGAGTGGCATTAATGCCGGTGCGTCGGCCAGTTCCAATGGTTTATCTAACAGGACCATCCAGGTAGTTCGCTGGTGCGGTTTGGTTTGTCTTTGGGTTAAACGGACCTGCACTGGAAGGCCAGATCTGGATAGCAGCTTCCCACCAGCGACAGATAACCAGCGCAAAAGATGAAGTGAAGCTTTCGGAAACAAGGCATACGTCGCATCTGCACTTCCTTCAATTTGGTGAGTGGGTACTGTGACCATCAGCCAGCCCGTGAAAGAACAGGTATCGTAGAGGAAGACGGCAGCCTGGAATTCGTTCCAATTGGTTTTGTGGTGAGCAAACAAAGGGTAAATATTGATTACATTCGTTTATTACAAGAATTGTAGGGTCCAGACCACTGTCTTGGAACGCGCAAAAGGCGTGACTCCTTCACTATTGGAGACGTTAGCTGGAGACGTTTGCTTACTGCCCATAGGATGCACAGCTCAGTCAATCCCAGGCCGCATGGTCCCTATTCCGTAAGTGTTTTTCACTCAGCCGTTGACATTTCCGCGGACGCCATTTTCAGTGGTTTAATAAGATGGCTTGTAGCAGGGTTGAGGAGGAAAATCAGTATTTGCTCTGTTTTAGAACTCTTCTGGTTCACGTGCCGGCCATGAATGCCACCGCGCCAGTTATAACTGGTCATTTGTGAGCTAAGACCGATCCTGCTACTTTGGATTGCCAGGAAAGGGAACCACTGAAATGCGTGGCGAACGGCAATGTGGGTCAGAAAGCAGAACAGGAGTTGTACTGGAAGCCATAAAAACCTGGGAAGGCAGAAGCACAAGAAAACTTTGATTAATAATTTGTTTGAACAAAATGATAACAACTTGTACCACACATTGGTTTCAGTGACCGTGCGCAATTGACTAGGAAAGAAAAGAAAATGGCGCCAGTTGTTTTAGACGTCAGCATGTGTGCCAGATTTGTGTTGGGGAGACACGAGCAGGTTGAAAACTAGAGGTGTGGGTGGTGATGCATAAGTGTACGGTCCAATGTGCTATTTTCCCAGAACGCCCCGCAACGCAGCCATAATCATATCCACCAAACAACGTCAGTGTGTGGTTTCCTTCTCGATTCAATGGCTTAGTGCCTCAGTGGGGTCTACCGGATTGTCAAAGGAGCCCCAGGAGCTCTCACTGCAGATCATTGGTGTTCCTTTAAAAACTGGGAAAATAACCTTGAACAATTTGAGTGGTTAAATAACTGCACGTCGGTTGGGCCAGATGCTTTTCACTCAGCAAAACTGGACCACGGGTGAGATTCATTTCAAACCGGTGCGCGGGATATTCCAGGCCAGTGTAAACCATAGTGAAACACAAAGGACTAGAGCAGTGCAGCAGCTGCGGCTACAAAAACGGTGGTCCGAATTCTGTTATGGAGAGCCTCAAGCCAGCCATCTTTACCAGATGATGGAGAAGCTGGTCCGGATACTAATCTTCCAATAACTAGCACGGACCTTAGTAATCTGTCCTGCTCATCACGGTTTAATAAAGAGAGACTCCTGTCCCACCAACCAGTTTCCTTTAGTGGACGAAATTATAAAAACACTGAGCGAGGGTAAGCAGAATCACATGTGTTACCTAGAATTCCGGAAAGCTCTTGATTCAGTGATATATCGCATACTTTCAATCCAGTACTAGTCTATTGATATCTGAGTTCAGATACGAATGGGTGAAGGGCTTCATTTCTAACAGGGCACTCTTCTTTAGGGAAGGAGCTAGGCGCTGTTCCAATGTTTGATGTCACCGGAGGCCTCAGCAAAACAAACCACCGTGGCTGTGACATCACCCGGCTTTTTTCTGTTGAGTTCAAATTACCCGAGTCTACACGAATGGGTTACTTTTAAGAAGAGCCGGAGGGACATTCGAACCAACCATTCACATTTCCCCATTTTTGTATCATCTACTCATCGCTAACTGCCTTCCGTTGGACAAAGCTCTTTGTTCGTTCTGTCGCATCAATTCGATTGTAACGTTGATAACCTGGACTCGCCGGCCCCGAGCGTGGGTTTGCCGTTGCTTTACTTTGTTTGACGCTTTTTGTCGTTCAAGTGGTTTGTTTTAGAAAGCGGCGTAGCAGACCTGAAATGAAAACCGGTGAGGTTTGATTGTTGTGCATAATTAATCTGTTCCAAACAGTAGTAGTAGTTTGGATTCTCCTTTGTTTTGACTTGGGTCAATTTGGTCGCGTCGTTCAAACGTTCTGCCATAGGGCTTACATTACCCAACAGTGTTCCTTACAATGCTACAGCAGCAATATGGAGATTGTCCTAGCTTGGGCTTGCTTCGAAATACAAACAAAAGTCATTTGTTGTCCTGAAACACGGCGAATAGTACTGCGTCAGACCACATGGGTCCGTTCACAGTGAATGTGGTTAACAGTGCAAGAGGCCTGGTAGGAGTTGCCACATCGGACTGTGAATGGGCCGACTAGCTCGTCGCGACGGCCCACAAAGTCAGGAGTTAATTATACATATTGTAGTTGTCCTTGTCATGACATACATGCGGGATGTTTATAGTCTAGCACAGGGTTGTTGTTAGACATCACCTGGCATGATGCTTGCGAAGGAGGTCTCCTCTTCCTAAAAAGCCTGCTGCTTTGGACAGATGAACCACGTGGCCAAGCAGATGGCTGGATGTAGGGCTGCCTATTCCTCTTTTTACACATCAGGGGACAACGATGGAGAAATTCGGGATTGTGAACTACTTGTACGGTATTAACCCAGGTGACTTTATTCATCAGGAGGCACACGTAATCAAGGTAGAAAGCTTGCAAGAGCAAAATCTATGCTGCTCGTTAGGTTCTCCCTCTTGTAATGGGGCCCTAAATGTATGCAAGTGGGTATCTGTTGGCCTGGTAGTGGTGCAGAACGTGACTCCGTTTAAAGAGTCGCTGTGCGTCCTGAGGTGAGACGATAAGGACTGAAATGTTGATAAGCCATAGGTTGTGCTCTTCGCCAATTACGTCCTGAACAGTTGGCGCTTCTGGCTTGGTATATCTTTCTCAGTGCGACGAGGTATTCTGTTCCTTCATTACCAGACCAGCTAAACTGCAAGCCAAGGCTAGTCCTGTGAAAACCTAACCAAAAGGAATTGAAGATATCAACTAAGAACGGAAGGTTTTAGTGCCATCACTGAAGAACCGTGTCTAGGCTTGGGCACAATTCAGGAAAGATGCTGCCTTTTTAAAAAGCAATAGCCGATTAAAAGTATGATTGGCATTCAACGGGGTAAAACATATGAGGGGGAATACGTGCGCAGCACCTTTACTGGCTGGTAAACAGACGTCTGTGGAGGGGCCTAATTGCTCCACTGACTAGAGTGAAGGGCCTAGCGAAATTACAAGGTTTTGATACTGATTACTCGAGCAACATTTGGCTTAACTAATGTGAGCCCCAGAATCGTATAAGACTGATATCTAAGCCTCTGTGGCGCAGGGTTCAACAATCATGAAAATATTTAGAAAGGCAACTATAAGTATTCAGGAAATTCAGCATTACGATGAGCAGCAGATGTCAGATTCTGTGTACTGAAAAGGGAAATTCACGTTTCGACCCATCTCAAAAACAGGATGGATCCGTTTGGATAGGGTAATGCAAACTAGGTGGATCGCATAGTTCGTGAGCGGAACGCAAATTGTTAAATATGAGTGGTTTGTAGTCCGCAGGCATAGTTACCGGAGAAGCTGGAGGATTTTTAAACTGGTCCCTTACAGATAAAAGAGCACGGGATTTTTTCGGTTGGCCACCGATCAGCGAACAAAAGAAAATTTTGTAAAGTTAAAAAGGCTATGATTAACGTTGAATGGAAGCATGAACGTCTGCAGTAATATAGTTTCCGACTATCGAAGTAGGTCAACGGGTGGATAGTTGATCTAAAATAGAGTTGTGACGTTTAAGACATTACAGGAGGTGAGGCCGGGGGAGGCATTTTCAAGCTCAAGGTGTAATTGGCTTTACTTACAACGCAAAATGGCATGCGCCAGGCTTGATAGTCGCCAATGTCTGCGAACTGGGGACAACATTGCAAACAGTGCCGGCCACCACGATGGGGTCAAAAAATGAAGCAAGCATTACAACCTTGTAATTTGGGGCGTGCATCACACGAAACCTGTCCCACTGGTCAAACCTAAAAAAGCTGCAGACAAGTGCGAAATAAGGAGTGCGATCTTCAAAGAAAATGAAATTACTTGGTTAAGACAACGCAACAAGGATTTTGGAAACAAACCCCAAGTCTTGCTAGGCGTGAGCACAGTCAAACAAGACTGTGTGGTGGCATTAGAACGACCAGACAGGAATCTGGGGATAATCGAATGTCAAAATGTAAAAGCCCTTTTGGAAAGGTTTTTGGGACGCTTCCAGTTACTTCGTGAAGTCCACATCAATCGGAGACCGTCAGAGAACTCCCGGATCACGAGGACCCTAGAACCCTTCGCAAAAGCAAGTAGTCTGTCATGTAATCCAGCGTGCTGAATCAATTTAACGCAGCTGCTCCGGGTGGGCTAAACCTGGCAATCGTTTAACTATTGCCAAAACTGCCGTAGCTTCTCTCACGTAGTTATACAGTACATTTGGGAGTGAAAGACCCTGAGGAGCAGAAAACTGCAACAGCATTGGGGGTACTCAAAAATGTTCCTAAGCAATGACATATGGGCTCACTTTGCGTATTATGCACATGGATGCAGAGAATCCTCAAATGCAGATCTGCGAGCGTCTGATGAATCGCAATTTTATACCAGCAGTGCAGCACGGACCCGTAGTAGGAAAGTCTTGCCTGATAGGCCCCTTGATTCGTATGGAAGAGGCAGCGAAGCCATGAGGCAGATCACGCATTCTAAATTTGTTACGTGAACTTTAGAAAGACTTTCGATTTGGTCAATGATTCAGGCAGCAAAATGAAACTACCAAGAATATCAGGGGATTGATGCCTGGGTAAAAGGCTTTCGCAAGAAAGGGCGTTGGTGGAAACACGACGGCCCCAGCAGATATGCCAGGTGATGCACCCCAAGGGCCGGTGCTAGTATCCGCACCGTTCCTCAAATTCATCATCAATCTGAAGAAGAGCATGTGAAACCGCTTTTGCTTATGACATGAAAGTGACAGGTGCGGGCTTGGAAGAGGAAATCTAGGCAGTCAACGACAGGTCGCTTAAGTGAGACCTATTGTCGGGCCTGGCTAAGTGTCGAACCTGACCTCTGTGGATGGCATGGTGAAGGTGAGTCGAAAATGTCGAAATGTTTTTTCTTAATATTATGCGGATGGATTTATAGAAGCTCCGGCTGTTTGTTGGGTGGAGGTATAATAATAATAATAATAATAATAATAATAATATATATTTCTCGATTTGCGGGAGGCACGTGCAGGGCAAGATCAAATAGCTAATGCCAGAATCGTACGCTTTA
>LUCM01003691.1:7922-18188 GCA_008360955.1 Fasciolopsis buskii | reverse complement strand
TCTGACTTAAATTTTTCGCGCTGTTTTTTGGCAACTGCTGGGTGGTCTGCTTGCCCCACGTTCGGAGATGCTGAAGCAAACCGGTCGTAGTCATTTGGGGTTTCGCATGTGCGGACTAAGGGAAACCCCATTGAGGATGAACAAACACGATGGATGGTGGTTTTTACCATGAAACAGACCTGTGCGTTGGGCTTGGTCATCGTCAACGCCGCTTCTTGCTTTCGTTAACGAGTGATGCTTGAAACTTACTAATGTGGACTTGTGTGTTGCGTGGGCGAATCAGATTGTCTGTGTGACGTGGACAGATTTGTCTTGTATGAAACTAGGCTGGATACTTGGAGAAGGGAGTCTACTTGGTTCGCGTTAGCAGGTTACTGGGGAGCAAGATGAGTAGGTAGGAAGAGTAAAAGGAAACTCTAGTGTGGTCTCTGAGGAAATGTCTACGAAGAGCGAGAAACTAGTTCCGGCACAGAGACATGTTTATTAATAATAATAATAATAATATTCGTATATTTCTCGGAAACTTCGAGAGGCATGCTTGGTTGCCTGATCAAATGTTACATGGGTATTGCAAGTCACACTGAAGAAGCAGATAAACATTTGGGTACAAAATGAGAAATAGCGAAACTTGCATATCAAGAGGAACAGATTGTTTATATGCATCAACGATGCGTATCGCAAGCGGAGTTCAACCGGACTGAGGTGGCTAGAGTGGGCGTGTCCTCAATATTCGGATTTAACGGGTCTATAAAATGGACATGAATGTTAAAATGTCATGAAGAAAGTCTCCAAAAACCCTGAGTGCAAAATAGAAACTTGTCAAAAAGGGAAAAAGAGCTGACGGGAAGAGTACTGATGGCCTATAGGTGCCCTGTATTTTATTGGATAAAAAGAAGTACATCGGCCATCTTATCATGGATCCTGGAGCCAAGAAAATAGTCAAAAGCCTTTTGAAAATGCGGAGGGACGACGAACACTGGTTGACCATTGTTCAAAGGTATGAAGAATGCAATTGTCCTCGGCATTGAGGAGTGAAGATGAATATTACATGCGCTGAATAAAATATATTTAAAGCTGGTAAGCCGGTGTGAGACAAAAACGGGTTTCTTTGCTTCTTTGTTTGCGTTTGTGGGTTTAGCTGATTGGAATTACTGGCATAGTGATAGCCACGATTGCCGAGGCGATGGTTGGGGTGATTTTTGCGGTAGACGATGATAGCGACATCTGGAACAGGAATCTAAGTGTGGGTGCCTTTGTGGCAATTGGATGTTAACGTGGTGGGAATGTTGGACACGGGCGGGCAGTTCCAGCAGGAAATCTGTGCAGTCGGGGGGACTTGTCTGCTCAAAGAGTCTCAGGCTTTGTGGATCACGCAATGTGGCCTGGATATCTAGGCAGACTTGCAACGTTGGTGATTCATGAGGTATAGAAGCAATTTTTACTTCATCGCTGACGTGGAACAGGTCGTCTTTGTCCGCCTTGGGATAGTTGATCTAAGCCTTGGGTCAGCTTGTTTTCACGGTGTGTTGATACGTGCGATGATGGGGTCAGAAACTGGATGGCAGACCCTTGGAACGACACGAGTGCAAACCACATACCTGGGACGAAATAAGGGAGAGATGGCAGTCTGAAAGTATTCCAGCTGAGGGCTTTGGTGCGTGCAAACCAAAGAACGAGATGTGATGAAGGTTATGTAGAATGAGGTTTCAGGTTATGACCAATTTCTCGCTTAGAATGGTCTAATTGTCAAATTAATGCATAAAAAGGGCTTAGATTGGGACATTAAATATTACTTTGGGAGTAAATTAAAATGTGATGTGAGTATCTGTCTTTTTATATACCTTGCTACATGCGCACTAAACGAGATAGAAAGTCAGATGAAAAATTGCGCTGGCTTGTTTCCTTGACGGCGCTTTCTCCCTATTACTACAGTGATGTGTACCTGCAGAATTTATTGAGAATAAAAAATGGCTCGGCCATGTTGAGTGGGTTGAGACGAGACTTCCAGCGTTATATTCGGTCAATACCCCAGGCCCGATTCATAGGCTCTTTCTATTGGAGCGCAAGGATCATGCATGCTTAGCAAGTTTTGTATGGTTATTGCCTTCCTACTTTCGTTTTTAAAGGTGACGGAGGCAGGAGAAGTCATCCTTATATGTAGGGGTAGTTTATTCCACAGGGAGGAATATTTGATGATGAAGTTTTTTACGTGCTATCCTCGACATGGGAACTGACACCAAGAACTCGGCTCAACGCAAGCAAGAGGAAAAGTTATTTCTTATTTGAGGTGTAGAGATGCGCACATTTTTACCAATAATCCTGTGAAAAAAGGAGAGTTTGATGTGAACTCGACGCAGCCATAAGGGGTCAAGGTGTAGTTTTATGCAACGTTCCATGTAGTTTAGCGAGGAAGAGTAGCCCAGAAGTCGTTTTGTAAATGTTTGTTGAATATTCTTAATTTCGGGTCTGTCACTATGCTGCATTTTGGAACACACGATGAAACAGTAGTCAAGGCTAGGTCTTAGGTGTATTTTATATATTAACAACTTGCTTTCCTGGTTTCTAACAGTTCTGTGCACCAATCCCAATTAGTTTTCTAGCTTTTGCAACTTGTATCCCGGTAAGTTCTGAGAAGTTGAATGTTCTGGAATAATGCAAACCCAGGTCTTTGACTGTGGGAGGGGAAGGAATGACTTCTTGGTTGATCTCAAATATTCCTGTAGTAAAGTGGCATTTGTATGCGAGTATGCTGCTTTTGTGAGCCGAGAATTTCACTGATCAAGCTGCACACCATGAGTCAAGCGATAATAGATCAGTTTTACATTATCTGTGACGGTGTTGAGGTCACGAGAGGGACACGTTTATACAATTTTTATATTGTCCACAAACAGAAAAGAAATACCATGCCTAACGATGTAAAAAATATCGTTGATGTACAGCAGAAACAGTAGTGGACCTAGCACGCCTCCTTGAATAAAAGCGCTAGTAATCGGAGGAGGCTTGGAGAAGGTTCCATTTGCATTCACTGCCTGCATTCTAGGGGCTAAATAGGGAGAGAACCAAGCCAGAAGAGGAGGGTTTATGCCGTAGATTTTGAATTTCACGAGAAACTTGTGATGGAATACGCGATGCAAAGCCTTCGTCGTATCTAAGAAAATCACAATCACCGAATTTTTGTTGTTGGCAGCCTTCGTCACTACGTTTAAGAAGATCAGGCATGCACGTAGAACATGATTTACTTTGAAGGAAACCATGTTGGCCGGCGTTAGTAAGGTCGTGATCAAATAGGTAAGTTGTTAACTTACTTTTTATTTTTCTCCCCATAATGCGAGAGACAACTGGGGTGTCACTGATTGGGTCTGTAATTAGATGGCTCCTGCTTTGACCCGTTTTTGTGAATTGGGACAATGACAGAAGTTTTCCATTGGTAGGGGAAAGTGCTACAATTTAAGGAAGGATTAAATAAATTGGACAAAATTATAGGGACGTCTGCACCCCCAAATTTGAAGAGGGCTGGGGGAAAATCGTCTGGTCGGACGCGGAAAGACGGTCTCACCTTTGACAGCAGTGGCTTAACATCACTTGGGCGAAAGGAGAATTTTGGAGGGGAAGCAGCGGTGACTGGCGGAATCTCCGGTATAAAGGTGTTGTCATCAGTTGTCATAGAGGCGGCGAAATAATCACTGAACACCGAAATCATTAGAGGGTCATTTGCGCAGGTGCCCCTGAATATGACTGACGTGATGTGCGTACTGGGTAGGGAGTTGTTAGTTCTCAGTAGTTTTGCCAGTGCTGCAGCCTTGTTGGCAGAGTGCAACGCTTGAAGTTCCGTCTTCTTTGTAAGAGAATCAAAAAATATCTTGACCTCCCTAGACAGACGGTTCATTTGCAATATCAGAGCAAAATCTTTTGTTCTTTTGAATCTTGTCTGGATTAAAGAATACTTTTTTTGAGACGGTCCAGGGTGCTCAACCTTTTGGGGATCGTGCCACACTGGTTTGGAGTCATTAGATCGAGGCACACACTGAGAGTTGCGTAAAATTGGTTGGTGGCCAGTTGGGGATCCACCGATAGTAAGAAACTATCCCAATTTTGACTATGAATTATGGAGGGAAGGCGGCTTCGTGAGTCTCTGTGTTATGGTTTAGTGGAAGCTGAGGAGAAGATAACGGGCGTTGAAACTGAGAAATTGCAAACAATTTTGGAATGGTCACGTCCGAGTAATTTGTTGTCTATGGATGTGCGCACCTGTGTCACGCCAATTGTGAAGATTAAATCTAGAATACTGTTTGCCATTGTGGGCAATGAAACATGCTGTGTCCACACACCCAGTCGTACACTGGAAACAAACACAAAAAGATATTTTGAGAAGGAGAAGGACTACCAACAAATCCCTGGGGCGTTGAAGTCGCCCGCTACTAGCTTAGGGCCTGGAAGGTTGGCGATCGCCTTAAACGCGTCAATTAGTGGTAAGAACTCGGACTGCCGCGTACTAGGGGGACGGTGGATGCAACTTATCATTAAGCCCTGATGCCCGATGGCCACAGTCAGCCAGATAGAATCTTTCAGGGTAATAAAAGTGGGACGATTGCACCATGAGTCTGAAAGGGTGTCCCTTGTGTATATGAGACAGCCTCCGCCAAGCTTATTTATCCTGTCTTTCCTAAAACATCGTAACCAATTAAAGCAATGCCGCTATCGGGAAAATTGTCGGTCAGCCATGTCTCAGTGATAAGGATGAAATCATATCTACGTGTATGCACCAACAGGCGCAGCGTGTGCACTTAATTTAGTATCGAGCGAGCACCTAATAGTGACAATGAAAAAATGGCTCGGCATTAGTAGCATGTGATGTGGATAACTGGAGTAAATGTCATCACGATTTCAGTTGGGGTGGAAAGTCATTGCGAGACAAGCAAGGAAGAATGGATGTTGGTGGTAAGGCCTTTGGGTGATCATGTCCTGTCACGCCTGATTCATGAGCTACAGTAGGTTCCAACCTGTGCATTGGTATGGGCGGTGAGCAACATGCATTTGTTGGGGAGTGAAGAGGCTGCGCAACGGTGTTGGAGGATATGGTATCGCTGAGGGAAAAATCGGGTAAAATAAAGGGTATCCTGACGGTATTTGGAGCATATCAGTAGGTGGCAGGATGTTTGAAGGCTTGACTTTAAGCTGATTGAAAGCCTCGAGATTTGGTCTGGGAAATTAGGACAGTAGGTGTTGGCGGGTCGGCTTAAACATTGTGTTTACAGGATGTAGATGGCCAGTCAAGGGTAACTGGAAAAAGTTTGGTCTTGTCCATATTTGTATATGGTTCATGCGTACGTTTGGGGAACAGGTGACGGGCCAGCACTACGGAAATCAGTTTCAGTTCTGTGACGGTAACCGAGGTTGAAGTTATGATTAATAAATAACGTCGTTGGATGGGGCAGCGAGAGATGGTTCTTAGTGCTGCAGGCTTTGTTTACGGCGCCGAAGTGAGGAGATTGAGGTCTAACGGAGTTAGCCATACCTCCTGAAGTGGCTGAGCTGTGTGATCGTGATAGACCTAATGGCACCGTGCCATTATTCATGGGCTTGGCGGGGATCTTAGAAGGTGGGAGATGTTTGTGTTTTACATGGACCTCCTCTATTGAGGGGCGTCGCAACATCGTTGGTTAGAGAAAAGTCACTTTCCTTGGTGTCAAGTACATCATTAGTCACTTGAGGGCCAGCAGCCTGCGGGGGCAGTTTGGAGTACGACGGTAAACTACAGGTACTGGCCTTGGCAATCGTACTGTGGAGCCGGTGAGGGGTGGAAGGGTATTTGAGTCTTACTGAACAGGGTGACGTTGTGTTGCCGTTACTTAGGTGGAGGCGTTTGGGCGGGGGCTGAAATGTGGGGGCGAGCTCGATATGTCTAGGCCTACCAAGGTAGAGCGTAAACCCGTGGAGGGTTTTGGCTCTAATGAATTTCGGTTAGGCTGGCGAACGGGTGAATGTTTTGGAGACACAATGCCCGTTTTAGGCGACTCCGATGTAACAGGCCGTGCAATGTTTGGTGGTGGCATCTTGAAATCAAATGCGTGTGGCTGGAATCGTGCGAAGTGTTGGCAAAATTTTCCCTCTGGAGAGCTGTTTTGCCTACGGTTATTTTTATGTTTTTAAACGGTTTAGTTGCAGCAATAACGTTTTGCCTTCTGACAAAGAGCCTTGCTAGAATGTTTGTCTGGAACTGCACCATGAGGGGGCATCTATGACGCTGTGTCCGCTTCCACAGCCTATTCATTATACATGGTATGTGCGCCATGCCGCTAGCCGCCACGAGTTAATCTCTAAGACCATTCATAGGAATGCGGGCAGGGGTGGTAAAGACAATGACGTTACATGACCTATCCACTCTTCTCGGTGTTTCGGACGCCAGCACATCCAGGAAGTTGCCTGTGGTCTCCAGGTCATGCTTCTCCAGCCGTGTTTCAGGTTCGAGGAGGTGGGAAAGGGGTGCAAGCTTTGAGATAGCGCGCTCCAAATTGTTAACACGGTTCATTAAGTTAGATAATATTCTTTCGAAGGTTTGTGCCCTGTCATGAGCTTCACCCACTGCGCCGTTAATTTTTACGGAGCATTGGCTCATTGTTCCTAAAAGAGGGCCAACTTTGGAGCGTCTTGTAGATTTAGTTGCACGAACACTGTCATTGGCGCATCTGCCTTGCTGCTGAACACCACGAGCAATTCTGCCCTTACTTGGAAATTTAGTTCGTGAAGAAAATCCAAGTAAGGTTGTGAAAGGTGACCACTTATAGTCGTTACAACTATAGTGACGGCAGGATACTGTGTGTAATGGAGTTGGCACAGTTCTTGTGAGGTAAACGCTGAGGATTACTGTAGAATGACGTAAGTTCTGAATACTTCACAAGACTAAGTGGGTATCGACGGTGGGCAGCAGGCAATGAGTCCACAAAATGGGCCAGAAGGTAAATTAACAAAACAATAATGCACTATGACAGATGAAAGTATTTGAATGACTGGCTAAATTAAAAAAATATATCATAATGACTTAAACCACAACACCGTGAGTCACACTGTAAGTCTGAGCAGCAGGTTGATGTTGAGGGGTATGGAAACTTATGGATAGAGAAATGAGTAGATAGGCCAAAAAACGTATCTACTTTTGAGGCAATCAAGCAGAACGATTAAATTTATGCTTTATAGAATTAAAACGTTTATGCTAAGGGCAGATCAGAGCTGGAAATGTGGCTGTGAAAGCTTCGACAAAAATTACCAAACTGCTTAAACAGTGGTCAAATCGCAAATTTCAGTGGTCAGAAAAATCAAGCTAATTTTTATGTCCAGAAATTGATTGTTATTTAGCGAATATTGCCAGAATAACAAAACAGTAATTATAAATCTCCACGATGACAACTCACGACGTGGGACGGTGTAGCACACAGGCAAAGTAAATCAGGGGCAGAAAAACCTATGGATCATTTTTGTAAGTTCCATTGTCTCTCTGTCCACAATTCTTCATATATTTTCGTGCCGTAAATCGCTCGAGGCAACCTTGAAGGTTTCCTACTGTTTCATCTCCAGCATTATTTTGACTATTGAACGTTGTTAATTACCGTTGTCCATCAACCTCATATCTTATCCAGTGTGATTTTGGCTCTTCCACATCTCGTTATTACATCCATATTGATCTTCATCTTTACCATATTACCCACTTGATTATTGATAAACCCGGGCACCTGACAACATCTACCATTTTTCCCAGTCAAATTATGCCCCCGCGATAGGCACCTTTGATACTTTTAAACATGGATTGACTCGCAGTGCGCGACTCATAGTTAGCCCCAGAAACTTTCGGCGATGGATGATCTATCTGTGATTTAAAGCCCGAAAACTCGTGTTTAGCCTATCTAATTGCAGGTTATTTTCATGAGAGCATAGACACTGCATCTTCACGACTAAATTTTTATTTTACGAATTCCACTGCGCCATCTTTGTGTAAATTTGCTCATGCCTCGCGCATAACTCTCGAATGTCGAGAAACGTGCCAATATTATTATTAATGCAAATGAATCCTGAGTGATAAGACCGATTTAAGGAGGGTTATTCGCGGTTGTGTCTGCCATAGAATCCAGCATTCTTCTGCTATCACGGACCTTAATGTCATTTGTTGTTGTTGACTAAGATCCAAGCTTTGAAAACTTTAAACTAATAACCAAACTTCGTACCCTCGAGCCTCTTAGAGATAAGGACCGTATATAATGTCAGTAATTTCCAGACTTTTATTTTGAAGGCGACGTTGAATTGTTGGGGCACTGAATTCCACGAGGAAAAATATTTCACAATAAAATGTTCCCACCTAAGGTTGGCTAATAAAAAAATAGTTATGTGGCATGGTAACCAGGTTGGTACCAAGAAGCATGGAAGTAAATGAGAAAGCGGGGAAGACATAACTATGGTATTTGCACGTCTGCCAGTTGGGAAGCGTTGGGCCTAGTGGTGGGCCAGAGGTAGGTCACTCCTTAAAAGGGTTACGACTACTCTATTCACCCAGCGATCAGCGAGGGTTAATCTTCGGTGTTAGACGTATTAGGCTAGTATACTTGGTCCTCTTGCGCCCTCAGATGGAGTGTTATAGGAAGCAGGGGGTGGGGTGTTTATTTAGGAATCGATAGATGAGTCAAAGACACGCTCTTCCGAGATAGGAGTGTTGGTCAATTGAGGGACCTGGGTGACACTTAGGTAAGTATTTAAGGGATCCTTAAAACTCGATTGGTTCTGTATGCACCGAATGCTGATGGGAAGTTTGTACCGAAGCTTGGCATAAACAACAAGAAAGAAATGCGACCTTAAAGAACATTCCGCGATTTGTGTATGAATGGTTAGAGACCTGTGACGAAGAGGGTAGGGGCTGGCAGAGGAGAATATGGGTGGATCGGTGGAGAAGGAGCGCCCATTCACCAAGTGATGCAGAAAATCCAGGCTAATTTTCAGTCGCCATAGCCAAAGTGGCTCACGTTTGAGGGTTAGACAGCGTTCCTTGTAATTCAGATTCGTCGGCCAACCTATCACTTGCTTATTCACACGTCTTTGAATACTTCCAATGGAGATCCTATCGGACGTTGACATGTTGGAGTACATCAAACTGCCATACTCAAGGAGTAGTCGAACGTGTGTTATAAATGCCGGGGATGCTGTCGGATTGTTTCATTGCGCGAAAAATCACACTTCTATTTCTCCTAGCTTCAGCCGACTGGATAACTACATGCTCCGAGAAATTTGGAGAGGCTGTGGTTGAGACCAAGGTCACGGCTTGTGGGTTTCCATGCAATAGGAGATCCACATAGCGGAATTGAATCTTTAGGTGGTGTACACCTCTGTGTGAGTACTTCGCTCTTATCGGCGAAGCTCGTCATCCAGGAGGCACATCAGCCGTCTAAAGCAGACAAATCGGCATAAATGTCTCTAACCGCAGTACTAAATTAATTTGATTTAAGAGGGTAAACTATTTGTCACCATCAAACAGGTAGGGGACACTGCGAGATATTGAACTTAGTGAATAATCAACATGCATAAGCAATAGCAGGGGACCAGGTACGCTGCTCTGTATGACGCCACTAGCAACAGGCCTGGGCTGAAATGTTAGGCCTTCAGTGGAGAACACCTGTAACCTTTGGGTTAGGGTAAGAGAGGATCGGTAATGCCAAATGAGCTTACTTTGGATAAGAGGTGCGGATGAGGGACATGGTCAAAGGCCTTAGCCAATTCAAGGCAGATGGCTGAGAATGCCATACCGCTGTTCGCTAGGTGGGTTGGAAGGTTCAGGAAGTCAAATTGACAGGTGGAGGAAGAACGGGATTGGAGAAATCGGTGCTCTTTGGGGCTATGGAGGTTGGATGCTCAAAGGTGGTCCGCGGTTGATCGTTTTACCACCTCCATAACCCTGGAGATAACAGGCTTGTGGTTGGTGGGACGGTAATTGGGCATATCATGCAGAGGCCACTTCTTATGGATGGGGCTATAACGGAGTGCTTCCAGTTGACCGGGACTGCACCCCAGTTAATTGAAAGTGTGAAGAGATTGAGCAGTAGAGAAGCTAGGTCAGGGGCACAACTGAGAACAGCTGGCGGAAGGGTGCCATCAGGGCCTTGGTAAGACCTTGGTTTAAAATTGGCTAAATGTCGTCCAGTAGTCATAACATCAAAGGACACAGCAGATAAGGTGGAGTTATTCCTATTTTGTAGTTCGGGTGGGTCGCTGACTGCAGCTGGGGCCATG
>LUCM01003687.1:177551-395364 GCA_008360955.1 Fasciolopsis buskii | reverse complement strand
TTAAAGATTGGCAGCATCGATGGGAGATCCAGTGGTAACTATACGCAAGTATGATATCTACTCTATAGATTGGGTAGAAGTAACCGCAGCGTAACGCTGGTGCCACCGAGTACAAGGCATTCCGTGCCAAGTGCCAAACTTTTCGGAAACTTCATCAGAGCTCCCGAAGAGAATCTGGTAATTGTAGCATCGAGCATGTGCCGGACCCCAGAGAGTCTTTCTCCAACAGCTAAGAATGGATAGACTGTAATACGAAAAGTAATATCGCAGCTCACTGCTGAAGGTAATCCCTCGGCGGCGCGGAAATAATGATGCTTGTCGATCCTGGTGGAGGCCAAGTTAGAAAGAACGGTTGAACCCCGAATGCGGTTATGGGTTCTAACTGCGATTATAAGTTTCACGGCCCCTGAGATACATACACCATGTTTGGGAACTGAGCACAAGCGAAGTAAATTTATGTATGAAAAAAATCAGCCCGGAATTCAAGGACAAATTCCAAGAGGATTTATGGATATGTGTGCTAAATAGGCTATGCGCGCACGTAAAGGAACACTGCGGTGAGACAAGGAACGGGCCGAAACTCCTTTCAAGTGCACCAAGAGGGTCTACCACCAGGCGCTACCTGACATTTTCGGGATCTTCTGCTGTGCGAGATGGTGGCTGAAAAAGATATACTGAATGCAGAGGAAGACGGATTGCTGGACCTTTGTGAGTACTAAGGAGGCACAAATCAGCGGGGCCAGGTGGCATCTCCCTGGCTACTGTCAGGCCCTTAGTGGATGCACTATACAAACCCGTGATGGAGATTTAAGGAGGTCTCCTAGAATGGGAAAGATTACGGTGGGCTATAAAATGGCCACCGCTGTGGCACTATACAAGGCAGATTCGAGAGATAAAGCCAAAGGGCTACAGACCGTTAGGTCTGACGGCAGCGTTGTGTGAAGTCATAGAAGGCGACAATCGGGGACCAGCCTTGCTTGCATCTAGTAAACGATTATTTCTTGACGTCAGCGGGGCTGAGTTTTGTCAAGAACAGGTCGCACTTAACGAATTTCTTGATGATTCCGTATGAATTGGATGACTGCACGGTTGACGGTAAGAAATTCTAGGTCTCTTGCTCGCACGTCAGTAAAGCATTCCACATCACAAGTCATTTTCTGTTAGATCATAAGCTGCCAGCTCTCGTTATAACTGGATCAGCCAGGAAACGGGCGACTCAGGTTATCAGAAACCTCGCATCCGTTGTTCTGTTGGATAACTACGAAGCTGAAATTAATCCCGAAAGCAGACTAAATGACTGGCGAAGGACCAGGCTAATTCTTGTTTCATCTTTGGATGGTTTTTCAAGGTTGATTCCTATTCTCCTTCTGCTTTAATAACCCAACCCTTATCTCTGGACCAAGCTGAAATTCACGAAATCAAGGGTGTCCAAAACAAACCTCGTGGACTAATCTTACGACCATAAAATTCCCATCCCATGTCGCCGCTTTCCTTGCTCAACGGACTATGCTTTCAAAATTTTTGCATTTTATCCTGCCTCATACGATATTTAGTCTGTTTTAGACTCATCTCCATCCCGTTGCACATCCACATTGATCTTCTACTTCACCATTTAACCCTCTTGATTTTCGAAGCTGCTGGACCACTGGCGGCGACAGCCACTAACTTCCAGCCATCTTTTGCGCCCGCGACAAGCACCTTTGATGCATTCAAATATATTATTACTCGTAGTGCAGGACTGGAAATCAATTACATAAATCATTGCGAATCATCATCTAGCTTTGAGTTAAAAGTCGAAACCTCGTGCCTGTTATGTCTTGTGAGCAAAAAAATTACATTGCATGTCTGGTATCTGTTTTCCGTGCCCGACCTGCAGATAACAGTGGATGCGGTTCGTCTACATGCGGTTCGTCACGGAAAATAAACGTTGGCAAACTGGGTGGACTAGATGAGATCCGAAGGGCAATCATAAAGCTTCGGCTGACCCCTTGGCAGAGCCAATGTGGAGCGGTGCACGACAGCTCCTTAGCAAGGATATTCGTCACAACGGATCCTACCCTACAAATCCCTAGGCGACGTGGCTCGAAGCCTGGGTGGGGGATGCCGTTGGAATTATGTTACCTGGACTTAAGTGAGTCCTTTGGAACGGTAAATTATTGCCTCACACCGCTAAATTTGCCAGCCTCTGACAAAGGTGGTAGATTACTGAAGTGGGTGGATCAGCTGATAAAAGGTAGAACCTTTACTTCCGGATTGGAAAGACTAATTCGGACAAAAGGGTGATTACCAGTCGAGTGCAACAGGCCTCGGAACTTGAGCCAGTTTTTTCTTCTGCTGTTTGTAAATGATCAAGTAATGACCGCGCAATCTCCTTAGGTTTCCTTTGCGGATGACGCGAAGGTGGTTGTGTCCCCCGGGAGGAGATGTTCTAGGCAAGGATATCGTCTCGGTGTAATACTGGGCAAACCATGACAAGAGAAAGCAGCTTGCATTTGGAGAACGCCGAGGGTCTAATAATTTTTCTGGAGGATGGTCTTTTCAAAACAGACTCATCAAGCGAATTGAAGGACTTACGAATCCGGACTGCATCGGACTCTAAGTGGGCTGATCACTGTGCTGCAACAGCAAGGAATGCCAACGGCCAGCATTTCAGATTGAGGTGAGCGCTGTCGTGTGCAAACGTGGCAATTATTTTCCAATCCGCAAGGCTTTCGTTAGATCGCACTAAAAACTGCGTTTATTTTTGCTTCTCATTCTTTCAGATAGATAAGAACTGCTTACAGAAAATGTAACGAATAGCAACAACCAGTGGTGAAGTTCAAAAATTCGATACGTATGAAAGAAAGTTCAGTAGCTTGGGTTGGTTCTGATTGGAAAGGTTCACGGCGGCCGGATCGAAATATGCAACAATGTTGAGGCCTAAGTAGAATTTGTCCCAAGGCCCTCCTCCAAGAAAACCTATACTCCAGAACCAGGAATGTAGGAAAACTGCCGAAACATCGCTCTCGGTCAGCAGCTGTAGCTCATCCCCTTGATAACAGGTAAACGGGTGGAATAATTTGGTTAGGGGGCCTTTGAAACACATACCGGCAAGAAGTTTCAGGTAAACTTAGACCGTCAAAGGGATCCGTTGAGCCGATATGTCCGTGTGCTAAGGACGCGTGCAGTACTTTAATCTTTGTGAACCGCATTGGAACGGTTATCATTTGTTAATTCTCTCGCCGAGAGGGTGAGATGAGTTTTCTCTCTACCGCTGCTTTTCAGCGGCAATGGAAAAACTAGAAAGATAAGGATAACTCAGAATTGGTAAGATTCAGGGAGGCAGAAGCCGATTTTGTGGTAACCGTCGGGCTAATTCTTGATACACGGAGCAGAAAAGAGTTCGTGCCCTCATGTTGTCGATACGTCTTATGATCCAAGGAGCTCTCGATCCCCAAACCTGGATGACTAATCATCTTGCTGCACAGTTCTGCAAGCTGACTGAAAACGGAAACGGAACTGGAACTTTTCTCTTGTGCATGCTGAACCGAGCTGAATTGACTTTTAGGAAAGGTATGGCCACTTGAAAGTAAAGTAGAATTTGGGAGTCGGAAGTCGCTATTTTCGAACCGCCGTCCGATGCAAAATGCGTTCGAAGCAAATGGGAAGATCAAGTGTCATAAACTATGTTTCACCTCGAAGGGAAGTAGCGGGAGTATAAATCGTTTGAAGGTCAGTAATCAGATGTCACATTGGCGGTGTGCAGCCTCTAGGCCGTGTTGAAACCGTGGTTGTGTGGTGTCGATGATTGCTGATACCTACTTCGAGCTAAAAATGATATTTAGATTTTACCTTGCCAGCTAAAAGCTCCCGTTTTTAGCTTGGTCTCTCCTTAATTTAATTCAGCCCAAGATTTTAACGTGATTGGATATAATCCTTTGTGGAGAAAGGATTCTTAAAAGACCTCCTTATCTGTCCTATTGTCAATAATTTCACTTCATGATATTTCGTGAGTGCACATGGTGACGAATTTCTCGTCATTTTATGGGGGCTCTTTGGGACTAGTCCCAAAAGCTTCTTTCGGTCGATTTTCGGAGTCTTTGCAAATCGAGATTATTTTTGTACGATATCTGCAAAATATATTTTTTTAATTTATATACCTAAGCCAGTAGTTCTCCAGGGTTGACACAGAAATTATCAATTTCTTACACGGGGAGCTTAAAGCCACCGAAACGGTTAGCTAGGCACCATTTTTCAAATTAGCATTATATCATAGTGTTTCGGCAACCTTACGGTTAAAGCCGCAAACGGAACACTTTGGGCTCTTTGTTTTTTGCCAAAGGATGAACGACAAAGTATATTAACGATTTCACATCTTGATCAACGCTGTTGATATTCTTACAAAATGCGGACGAATAACTACTTGAATAGGCCACATTTGATAATTTTCGTTCACGAGAATTCCTAAAGTGTATAGAACATACAGAGGAGTAGTCTTTCAGGCCTTCAATGCTCTAGCAAGCTTTACTGCGTGGTTTTATTGAGGTCGGGTAATTCGGAAAATGACGCAGAACAGTCCAACTCTTGTTACAAAGGGAGTACATTTCCGGTCATTTTGTGGACGATTTGGGGTTGTTTTGAGGATATTTTCTGGGACTGTTTCAGGGCGTTTGTGCTAACTGGACGTGCTCAAAAGTGCTACCACGATCTAAATTATATGTGCTCATTGACAATGAATGAAATGTCATCAACTGCTTGTCATCCATGAGCAGTTGATCGGCCAGTTACTGAGACGTAACCAGCACTTATTTATTTAAAGAAAACTAATATCTGAATTGGTTACTGCTCATAAAACGAACTTGGTTTGATTAGCAAACAACACTTCCTTTTACTGAATAACAGTCTGGTCACACATGTTCATGACAAAAGGGCACTAATTTTACATTACCATGCCTCAGTGTGTGAACCGCTTTGTCTCGCGTTCATTTTCTTAGAGCTCATCTCTCATCAGTAATGGTTTACAAAAGATTTCTTCATTCACAGTTTTCTCTGCTATTAACCTCTTATAATCGACATTTTAGCGCCTACACAAGTGGGTAAACTAACTTGCGTTCCCTGGACTGGCAAAAAGTGGCAGATTCACGGCAAATTTTTTTGGCATTTTATGGAACCTTTATCCTTACTTGTAAAAGTTGGTAGCTAAATTTGTTCAGAACAGCGTGAAATCTTGACTCTACGTTTGTGAACCTCCTAGCCTGATTCAAATTGATCTTTATTAACTAATCTGCTCATTGTACGCGGCCGTCAGTCAAAGATTAAACCCACTAACTTCTCAGTGGATGTCATATCCACCAATTTTATATATATTTGGCAGGGTTTTTTGAGGTATGCTCTCAAGAATTTAATTGTATTGATCTATATAATTAAAGATCATGAGTAGTAGTCATAAATCTGCCATCTCCTCTGATGCCTGTTCTCCCAAGATCACTTCTTGACTCGTTGCATTTCATTTTGTCCGTTAACTATTGTCTGGATTTTCCTAACTTTTCTGCTGTGTGCTTAAAAGTTCATGCAGAGAAAATAAACTTCGTTCTGATCAGAGCGTCTATCTATAGACGCAATCTATTTGTTGTTGTAGCATAAGAACCAACAGATTGCAGCCCACATTAAGTCGAAGACACCTTCAAAAGCTGCATGACCTCTTACACACACCAAAGCTGGGTGTCATTACGATTTTAGCGGCGGACGTGGATGTTACAGTAAGCCGACTATTCTCGGGTGAAGCGTATCTAGGTGGGCCCTTTGGTTTTGATTCCTGTCACTCTAAGAATGGTAAACAGCTATTGGCTCCATGCTAAGGCCACCAACGGTTTCTCGCTACCACGAGCTCCAGACACTCCAGTTTCCGGCAAGCCGTCTGGTATCCACTCTTTGAGTCACTGGTGGACCCAAATCGACCATATTGTCATTGGCTACAAATAGCCGGGCTTTCTACAAGATTACTGATTGTACCAAAGCACTCCAATCGATTTTGACTGCGCGTCAGTTTGCATTAAGCTCCCTGTATGTTTTAGTGTGTGCACAAAACGCATGGTGCAATGTCGGCTAGATTGCGATGAGCTCTCTGATCAAACTCGCCTATCAGTGTTTTAAAGCACACTGGCTGAAAAGCTAGGATTGCCGCCACCTAACAATACTTATGAGTTTCGGTTGCTCATAAAGAACGCCTTGCATTCTGATGGGTTGGTAAGTTATGGCCTGACCTATCGTGTTGTGACATCCTGGATTTCTGTTGAGTCTTTGAGCCTTCTTACCTCAGGCCAATTTAAACCGGCTAGTAGCGCGTAAACTGAATCACGGCTGATAACGGAACGCGAACGCAATACAACCTTGCTTATGGATCGCGAGATCCAGTGATCTCTACGTGCTGCCACTACGGGAAATTTGCGCAAGCTGTTTCATCTCGTCTGAGCTACCGATAGGGACACATTGAGTGTGGGTGAAGCTATATCTGAAGTTGACGGCTCGTCTGTCCACAATCAGCAGTGACGTCTTGCATGTTGGGTAAATCACTTTCAAGGATAATTTAACTGGTCTCCTGAGTCAGCTCCCCTTTCAGCTATTCCGGCAAGCGTCCAGTCGGCCTGTTGCAACACACCCGCCAGCTGAGGCGGAGATTCTTAGGGAAATCCGAGCCTTAGGGAGTTATAAAACGCTGAGCTCCGGTGGGCTTTTCCGAGGTTTATTTAGCAATGGAGAAATGGGGCTAGTCATAGAACCCGTTATCGAAGATTTGATACTTTGAGTAAGTCCCCTACAATGGAGAAGTCGATCGTTGTGCTCATGTTTAAAAATGACTTGCTTAGTGACTGCGCTAACCGTAGGAGTATTAACCTACTCCCGAGAACATCAACGCCGTTTCCGTTCGTTATTCTTCATAGGTTGTACAACACACGTGAAGGGCATGTTTGTGAGGAACAGACTGGATTTCGCTCTGGTCTTGGGTGCGTCGATCAAATCTTCGTCCTCCGACATATATTAGAACATCGTTTTACTTTTCAAAAGCCAACGGTTATCGTATTCTTGGACAGTCGCCTAGCCTTTGACTGTGTTGATACGTCTGCACTATGGCAATATTTATTGAGAAAAGGAGTATCTGAGATGAATATATCAGTCTTCTAAGAGTTGTACAACCGTAACGTCGGGTTAGAGCTTATGGTTAGCTTTCGTCACCCTTCCTGTCTACAATGGCGTTCGACAAGGCTGTCATATATCCCCATTTTATTCGATGAATTTGAACGCATCCCAGAAAAGATTATAACTTGGATTATGCCGCTAATACGGCCTTGCTGGGTGACAGTGCACAGGCAGTTCAGCACGCGTTGGACCGGTTGTCGATTGAGGTTTCCCGATACGGTGTGTGCTTTTTGCCTTCGAAATCCAAGGTGGTTATCCAAGTCTGGCAGGAGCTTGTACCTGCACTAATCCTTTGTGACAATCGGTTAGAAGTAGTTAAAAGCTTTAAGTACTTTGCCAACCTCGTTGATGTTGGGGAGGAGGTTTCATCATGAATTGCAAAAGCCAGAGCAGCCTTCGCTAACCTGCCATACTTGTAGCGCTGCCGTGACATCCGGCTTCCCTTCACCCGAATACTGTACAATGTCACAATTAGCCGTACTCTTCTTTACTGTTGCGAGACGTGGCCCATCGAAATTGAAAATGTCCGGAGGCTTTCTGTGTTCGACCATTAATGTATCCGACGTATTGCTCTTATCTGGTGGGAACATCAGTTGAACAGTTATAAGGTGCGCCGTCGTGTGTTGGATGCGGACAGTGGTCCTCTGACCAAGATAATCGCTCTATGTCGCCTCCAATGGCTTGGGCACTTGCATATGTCTGCTTATCTTCCACCTTTTTGTGACTTTTTGTATGTGCTCGGCAAGGCTGGAAGAACGGTCAGACTATGATTTGGAAAGACATTTAAAGAAATTAGCTTTGGCTCTGGCATCCGTTGGTGCTTCCCATCTTCTTGGTTGAAGCTCAGGAGATGAGGATCGTTGCTCGTTGGAAACGCTGAGAGATGTGGCTGATAACCAAAGTTATTGGCTCGAATTCTGTGTGGCCTGCCTGTAGAACTGATTCCTCTTAAAAATAATTCGATAGCAACCAAAACAACACAGTTTGGATGGGCAAAAAGACAAGGAACAAATAGTTCTTTATGCTTTGCCTTTTGTTTGCTTGTTTTTCACCCCTATGTGGATTTATAGTTACAGCCTGTTGCATCCAAACCATGGCTGTTCTTAAGCCGGTGTGTTGCATGTATATATGTACTGTGTACGACCTCAACTTATGGAATCCATTTTGGCCAGCTGGCAGCTATCGAAGTTTACAGAATGGTATTAGTTCTTCATCGCGAAAACCCAGCACAATATCCCTCTCAAGTAACCCCAAAAAGTTATCACCACCAAGACGGGTCAATACTCTAACGTATGTCACAGTCCTGTCTACAGCGCGCTGCTGTTATTCCTCAACAACACATGTGAACTCCTTGTATGAATTCCGTCTTCAACGAAGACAAGGTGAAAACGACTCAGAGTTGTATATCGGGCGGTATACTTCATGCAGCATTCCCAGCTCCTTTGCAGACCTTTCGCATGATGTGTTTAGACTGCTACATACCGTCCGCATTTTGACTATAGCTGAGGTTTTTTAATCCTGTGACTACCCATGAACTGCAGAACAATTCGATAAATTGGAGAAAGCTTGGCAAACAAGAAATTAGGATCCTGCTGGGTCTTGGGAATTGAATAATTGGTGTGGAAGAAAAGCATGCGTGCCGATTACTTTATGCCCGGTTGCGAAGAAACCTTCACTGAGATATATCTTGTACCAAGAATACTATCTGCAATAATGTCTCCGAAATTTAGGGCCAACGTTTCCTCTCAGTAAAGCAGTGGAATGCATAACCGCTTGCCCATTCATCAGAAACAAAGATTGTCAGTGTGTGTAAGCATCAATAAAACTGATTTATGTCATCCTCCGGGGAGATTTACCTCATTTCTCACAACAGTTTCTGGAGAATGTATTCTGATTATTGATAAAAGGTTTCGCAATTTGTAAAGGTAGCAGATCACCTGAAGTTCCGTTTTACTGAATAAGGTCATAGTGCTTTCTTATCTTACCCCTGCCGGCCATATTACTCATCTAGAAGCATTCTGACGCTCACGGTCCTCTTCCTAAAACGAAGTGCGTTTTTATTTCATTACTGAAGGGAGTCAAAGGCAAAAGATAAAAATGAAAGAAAGTCTGTTCCGCTTGTTGAGAACAGACTCCTGGAGTTAGTAATAAACGTGGAACTGTGCCTGTGCATTTGATCTAATATGCTGTTGAAGAGAACATCCAACGACAAGCCCGAAAATAGAATGTCACAGCTGATTCTTCTAATTAAGCTACTCTAAACTCAAAGAAGGCAGGCGATTGTCAGTTGCACCAAATCTAGACTTGTGAATTTTGCTGCTGCATATCGGGGAGCAACTTATCCAGATCCACGCTATGAGTGCACGTGCACGGTTTACATTATCTTAAGGCCGTCTCATAATAACAGGATAAAAAGTGGCAAATAGCACTAGTAATATTTCAAGGAGACTAAAAACCTTGTGAATATGGTGACTAGTTTTGATGGAATAATCATTTAGTTCAGACAAGGTTCACGTTTGGTTAGTCAAAGTAGGGGACGAGGCATCTCGTTAGGAAACTGTGCTTTTAGTGACTGAAAAGTTCATGCATCTGTAAATTGCCATTTGTCTGGAGCAATGACTACCTTTTTATAGACAATATATCTAATCATTTGAATTTTACAATACAGCAGTTGATTCTTTAAGACTTTGTGCCACCCCTAAGTAACCATACCACCTTAGCTAGATGTGACTTTTTGATAACTTACCTTGATAGCAAAATGCAGATAAACCGTGTTAAGACTGACATTGCATACTGGACCAATTATTTTAAGAGCTTTAGGCGAAGCTCATTCTTTATTGATTATTGGTGCAGTGGCCACCTGTTAGCCTACTCTATTATAAACAAACCCCCTACCGTGTTGAAGGCTTTGTACCCAAAACCTTTGAGACATCCAGGAAACTGCAGCCCTTTCAAGACTAGAGAAGGCAAGAAAACCTTGCTTCCATTCATGGCATTGCTGTGATCCTGTTTTCTAAGTTATAATATGGGGTTTAAATGCAATTTAGACATCCTTGGCTAAATTCTGTAAATATATTATCTTTTAGAAAAGATTGAGGGCCGTACGCATGTTAATAACGCATTTTTGTCCACCGTATTCCCTTCTGATAGGATGGTGGCATCGTATCTAATTTTTGAAGCACATCTACTTTCTTAACTCCTTGTCTAACGGCGGCAAGCCGTGTGGGTAACTATTCTGCTATAGTGGTGCAGATGAGTTTACTAGACTAAAAGATTTTTTATAGAAAACCATCCGAGGGTGGCGAACATCATCACTACCTGAGGCCTCCGTGGTGTCATCGGCCGTAGCCCGAATTCTGTCAAAGTAGCTGCGCCAATCCTTTTGTCTACGCTGTAATTCCTATCAAATCGCCGAAAAAACCCACTCATTTACTGGGAGGATAACGGGAGTACTAGTTCCCACACCTACTGGGATGTCCACGTTAGACATTTCAGGATTTTTACGAGATAGTACCAGAAGCAGAAAAAATGCAAACACTGCTCGCCTACGAGTGAGTTCCCACAGTTGCTGGTGGAGTGTAAGCTCACACTCGGTATCCAAAAAAAAAGACGAAAACTTGTTAATAGCCAGCGCAAAAGAGCCAGTTTTCCATTTAAAATTTGCAACTTCAAAATCTTTCAGAAACAAGCAGCATCCATCAGCCGAAGAATAAACGGCAAACAATGGAGATATTGCGGATAAGCTTTAAGTGATCAACAAGTTGTCACAAGCAACAGGTTGATATTGCTCACGAGTTCTATCCGTTCCAGTACCGCTTCACCAAAGCTGTGTGTGTTGAAATGCGTAGAGCAAGTGTGTAGTTATCTGATTTTACACGAAAAGAGAGATTCACTTTGCAACTATCAGCGGCTTTTGGTCCAAGCACATTTGTTTTCATCTAGAATGCTCGCCTTCAAACCCCAAATCTTCTGTGAAGTCCAAGTCTTCTCCAGTGCCTGAACGGCTAAAGTTCTGGTTGGTTCTGCAGTCTCCGAACAACCACCTCCGCTCCCAACTTCACAATTGCTTGACGACAGAACGTTGGCCAATCCTCTTCTGTCTCCTCTACTTAGTACTCAATTAGAGAACAGAAAGTGTTCATTTGAGTTAGTCTCCCAAAAGGTCTCAGAAATCCAGCATCAAAATTCTTTCCTTTATCTTAGTGGTAGTTTCTGCGTTTCGGCAACTTTCGGCTCCAACAAAAACCACCCTTCAATGATTAATTCTAAGGGAGACAAATCAACTCCATTCTTAGCCCATGGGGCGGTGCACTAAGTCGTGAACATAAACTGCCTGTTTTGGTGTGACCTTGAATAGAGGCAGTTTTGCTTCACATGATTCACTCATCCCAAAACTGAATTCAAGCAGATGGATTTTACAAGTTACTTCATCATTAGGTAGTGCTATCGGGGTCGTCATCAACATCGTCGACATTGTCGTGCTAAGCAGCAAGACAGGGCCCAATGACAGCTGTCTTTTGCCAAAAATGCATGTTTCTATAAAAAGAGTGGATATGAAAACGGAACTGGGAATGAACCTACAGAGGTTGGGAGATATGAATGCTCCAGTAGTCAACATAGGGAGCACAGTCTAACTTTAGAAACATTATTTTTCAATCATTCTGATTTAATAGAAAGTGACAGAACGATCACCACCGTTCACGGTGCACTGCCATTTCCTTCAGTGACTCCAGTCACCTAGTTCGGGATCCAACCACGAAGAGGTGAAACATCTGCTTTACCTTCATTCTTTGTGCATTTTCTCATTCCACGTTGCCACGTTATCTGCTGACCTCCACATGCATTGTTCTGCTCCGTGGGACGAACGCAAAATAGAGTACGGTTTGGGAGACCAGTGTTCACCATATGCAACACAAGACCCAACCAACGTAGTTTAATAAGCTTCATACGTTGAGACTAATTGTTCTGGAACCTAATACTAGATTCTTCACCTCTGTATTACTCACCCCGCCACTCCATCCAATCCTAGCGGTCCTACGTAGGCATCAGCAGTCGAAAGCCTCCAAGAAACCAACATCTTTGAAAAGCACAATTCAAGTCTCGCAACCATACAACAGAACTGAGAACATTGCCACACAATGCACACAAACTCTCAACCTCAGTGAAATATCAGACCGATGTCACGAGTCCAGCCTACTGCGCTCGAGCCTGAGATACGCGTGTTTACCTCCACACGTTTAACACGCAGCTGCTAACGTAGTTGAAACGATCCATAATCGTTAACTCCTCTCCATATAGTATCAAGTTCGGCACTAATGTCGTCCATTCCCGCAAAGCACTTTGCACTTTGAAGGTGCAAAGCACATGCCAAACCGAGTAACCGACTTCGAGAGTCTATCTTTTGCACGTTGTGCATGGGCCGCGGATTCCAACAGGCACACGATGCCATCTACGTAATCTAGGTCACACAGCTTCCCTCTATTTCCCAATTCGATCATTGCATTTTGAAGACCTCTTAAAACATCTTCCGTCACGAGGTTGAACAAGAATGGAGAGATGGGACACCCTTGTAGAAGAAATGATCGTGTTAAGTCACCGTACACTTACGCGATTATAAGTGTGAAAGTACTATGCCTGCAACAAGTTCACGAATTACGCTGACATACCACTCTAGTGGAGAACACTGAATAGCACTGTTCGATTCACTGAGTCGAACGCGCCTTTGAAGTCGAGAAGGACTACGACCGTAGGGCTGCGGTGCGTGTGTGTGGCGCTTTTCAAGTAACTGCAGAAAGGTGAATATCTGGTCGATGCAAACTCGACATGAACGAAATTCGGCCTATTGTTTGCGGATGTTACTCCCGCGAACCGGTGTTAAACAGCGCAGCCCTATCAAAGTCAACACCTTAGTCACTATAGAAATTAAGCCGACCCGCAGTGATTGATACACTCTCCGTGTGCTCTTCTTAAAGATGGGTACAATCAATGACTCACCCCACGGTAACGGACTAAGCTCATCGTTCCAAATATCACAAATAAGGGAGATAAGTGATTTCATCAGTTTGAAAAGAATTGGCGGAAGTTCGTCGGGACTGGCTGCTCTTCCACTGTTCAGAATTCAAATATTCGACTCTACCTCGAATTCGGTTGAGGAGTCACAAGATACCTCCAAGGATTCACAGCTACATGGTACAGCCAGCCAGAGTGATCCTTGAAGCGCTCAGCTCAACGGTCCAGCCTTTGCTGTCTACCATTAATTGGTTCTCCCTTTCTATCGTACAAAACTTCGCTAACCGAAGTTCGGTCTTTGCTGGTGTCATGCATAAGCTTAAACAGTAGTTGACTGTTACCTGAAGCGACTGCCACCTCCACCTCTTCGACTACCTTGACCCACCAGTTCTCAAGATCATTCTTAAGGACCATCATTTGATGCTGCAACTGTCGCGCATCGTGCTCAGCTCCTTTTTGAGGCTTCTATCAACTGGATAAATATTGGATTTATTACTGTGGATTTGAGAAAAGTCGTCTCGTCGTCGTCATGAAGCATCTCCCGAGTGTTTGCGTTGACTTCCTTATGGAGTGCATGACGGTGAATCAGGTTTCTGACTTAACAGACTTTGCATCTAATATAACCGGTGCCACTTCCAGTTTTATTCCTTATTAAGAGAAGTTTTAAGGTGCATCAGGGCTTTTATCGGTTGCGCTAGCCAGGAAGAATTTCCGGCCTGATTTACAGTTAGATCCCCTTTGATTAGTGACGACTAATCAGGTCATTTCGGTGTCGGATACGGAACTCAAAGAACAAGGTTTGAAAATCCTGTATTGCAACACCAATCCCACGAATAGGTTTCAAAGCTAGAGAAAATCCGTATTCAAACTCAGCAGTAAGTTTAGCCAACCTTGGAAATTTTAGAATTGTCTAAGTTGTTGAATCTGTTCTTTCCTATTTGGCTCCAGACCGGCGAGGTGAAATCTAAAGCCGTACAGCGAACTAAACTAAACTGAGTGAAACATACAACAAGGTCTTGTCTGGGAGCCACTGAGCTGCTCACACACAAGAAAACTGGTTTTCCGGAGTTTTGCCCGTCACCAGACTTCACAAATAATGTCGAATTACTTCATGGCGAATAAGCAACACAGCTTCTCAAAATATGCCTCCTGCAGAGCAGTCAAATCATACTTGTAATGCATCTTTCTATCCCATTACTTTTCCTGCATTGATTATTGCGTTGAGTTAACGTTGTCTCGAATGTTTTACTTTTAAATGGGATTGAAGAATCAAGGAATCAAAGGCACAAATGAAAATTAGATGTCCTATTTTATAAGAAATTTCGGACTATTCTATCATGCGTTCTTGAGATCGAGTCGGTGACCATGAGGATTACGCGCGTGGCCACCCTCTGCCACCCTTCCAAAACAGTGAACAATGAGTACTTCAAAGAAGAGTGAAGAACTGTGAATGGCAAAGGCAGCGAAGGGACTGTTTACCCGTATTTGAAGGAACAATTTCGGACCATCGGCGCACCATATCTGATTTGGACTGCTATATACCAAATTATATAACTCATTGGCGCTCCCGCAAAACATCAAAGTGATCAGTATCTCAATATGACAGTGACGAAATCATAAAAACGGAAAAATGCATTGTGGCAATTCAGCTGAAGTTGAAATTTTCTAATTTGCTTGCATTTCTAGGGAAACCACGCACCCTTCCTTTAGCTATGTAACTAATTTATCTCTATACAACGAAGAAGGCGGCTGACTGTTTTATTGGAAATCATGACAATCCTGTGTCGTACCGAGTGTAGAAATTTTGCACAGCTCTATTATTTACAGTCCGTAAAGTAATTGTATCCTATTTTGCTCGAAAAGTACAAAAAATACAAAATTAACCGTAGAAAAACTCTTCGGTGCGAAACTCGATTCCAAGCAGATCTAGGTTCCCAAAATCGTTTGTCATGTGCCACAATCCGGCTCACAGAGGCGGGATTTTGTCATTAATCATTTGATGCTCATGGGTGTTTACTCATTTTTTATTTGTTTATTTGTTTTGCGGCAGCAGGATAACGGTCTTAGGTTTTGATTCACCTGTCATTATGTATTCTTTCTAACAGTTTTCAAATGACTGGTTCTCCCTTTCAGCACCAATGTTCTTCATCCCAGATATTCTGTACTGTTCCAAAATGTCTGTATCCGTTTTAATTGGGACATTAACCGTTATTCTGGTCTTGATCCTCACGCTCCGAAAGTGGAAGAATGCGCACGTGCAAATTTTCTGTCCAAGTCCCCATGTGGCTTGCCAATCCATTATTGTTGAAGAAAATGTAAATGGCAATTTACAGTTTGCTTTCATTAACAATTTTAAAACCTGGTACTTGAAAAGAATGGTGCTTAACCTTTGATTACGTGTAGCAAAGTGGATAACTTTACGATGGCAGGGCATCGAGATTATGTAGAAGTTAATCTGTGTAAAACTGCTTGACAAAACTTAAACTTTATGAACAGTGAGGGAAAACGAGAGTTGGCCAAAGATGAAGATACCAATAATTCATAACTACAACAAGGTACAAAATTGTAGTACAAATTTTAAAACTATTTCTCATCCTTCGAGCTTGTCATATCTGTGGAGTCTACTGGTTTGCGTTGAAATATCACAAAGAACCTTATCTTATAGGGTCCAGGGAATCCCCTTACCAGTGATGCATCCGGAATTTAGTACTCCAAGGTCTAACCAAATGGAGTTCTCCCTCTCTTATCAATGCGGAGACTAAGCAACACCAAATTTTCAACTCTTCAATTCATGTCCAATGGCTATAACGGTAATTGATCAGCATTAAGATAATCTGCGCGCAAGGCACAATGTTGCCCATTTGTCTTTAACTCAAAGTGTTAAACTTTAGACAGAAGGATTTTTAATTTGCTATTGGTTTTACCCTCAGTTACTTTCGAGTGGAAAATGGGCTTGTTTCAGCGCAGAACGGTTGTCGTACATTTAACTTTCCATGCCCGTGGGATGTATCATTTTTTGGTAAGCTTTATGTGGAAAAACTATGATTACATGGATTATAATCAGTTCAAAATCATTTCCGCATTTTGTACGTGGTGCCAAGCACTCATCGAAAGTTTGCTCCTATTTATAACTAACCAAGTTCAAAACCACGAAAGCCATTTGTTGAAGTTTAACTGTGGCAAAAACGCTGCAGCCTGTCGTGACCTGTGGCACGGTGTCAACGCATGGTGAATGTGATTTGACTGAATCAACTGCAAAGAAAAGGTGTTTTGTTCTTTTGTTTGTTCCTGGTTGTTTGCAGTAAACGTTGTTTCACGTGGATGGGGCGCTGCATCTGCAAAACCTTTGCATTGAAACTGCGAAAGCATCATTAGTTTGGTAACGGTGCTTGCATCTTTTCCAAGTGATATTTTTCTGGTCCAGGGTTAAGCATGAAAAGCTTTTGCAAGGCAAATATTTAGACCATTTCACTCGGCAGAAAAACTACTCAAAGCACTGGTAGAATCGCATAAAACTTGGTCAAAAAAATGATTAGAAAGAGCATGTCCAAATGTTTTAAGGCCGGAAAAAGCACAAATCTGAGCGACTGTCATCGAAAGTGCGGGATTTGATTCTAAGTAGTGAGTGAAAACGATCGGATATTACCCCAAACGGATTCGTGCTTTCGTGCTAGTTAATGCAACGCTTGCCTTGTTTGATCACGACTAAAATCAACATTGTGTCTATTGACAGTTATATCATGCACGGTTGCATCTCGTGAGACACCAGCATTTTGCACCTTGATAATCGTCGCAGAAAAATATAAGCTAAACCGACTTTGGGTCCATTTTTTATTCAAAGGCGAAGCTTTGAATTTGCACAGAGCTTATCCTCTGGATCAGCAAATGTAAAGTGAACTGCAAAGTGAAATAAGAACGCCATCAAAGCCGCGTATACGCTCATGCGGAATTTGGTGCTCGCATGCCACGGTTCGTTCATCACGGACAAGTATCAGGTTTTACCCGCGAAAATTAGTAATGAGAAAAAACAATAATGTTGGCTTACTCTCAGTTTTGTAGAATTATACACCTCAAATACTTAACCCAGAATATAATTTTGACTCTGCATTTATTCCTTGGTGTTAGTTCGGCAACGTTCGAAGGGAAATCTAATATTTCCGAAGGCTCTAGGGCAGTCAAAAACCCCATGGAGTTGAGAACCAGGAAAACAAAGTAATGGCAGTCGTCTATCCAGGTTTTATTATACCACCAATGTACATCACTTCTGGTCATCTTCTGCGGCATTAAGTGGTCTAAATAGCAAAGCGGCCAACGCTGGAGACAGTTAATCTCATGAGGTTTTCGTTCGAAAGCCTCACGGACTTTTTGGAAACTGCTGAGCGTACCACACAAGTGACCTTTAGAATACCTAAATTCTAGAACGAACAGTGGCAGTGAATCCACTAATTATAAAAATAAAATTCTAACGCAATGGCTGAAAATCAGTTATGCATCGTAGTTAATAGATCATATCAGTGTAAATATGTCACCTTAGTTCCCATGGTAAAGCTAGGAGGGACTAATCAGTTCGAATAAAACAGTGTTCATTGTTTTAACGCAAAGTAGAGATATTTTAAAACCAATCAATGGCACACACATGGAATAAAATGCAACTTAATGGTACACTCTGCTCTAGCGAACGTTGTACTCATGTATTATTCAATTATTTTGTTTTAGAAACAACTTCGAATTGCCGCAGTTCAGCGGCACTTTTCCGAACTCTGTGAACTGAGAACAGTCAGAGAGATATTCCGACATGGCCTTGAGGTGGCACGTACGTGCTCAATTGTATGAACGCTTTCGTCGTATCTGAGTGATGCTGTATGCTAGCCTGTCAAAAACCATCTTGATAAACCGCGCACAAAATTTCATCCCACAGTTTTCGTGGCACTCTATAAAATTAACTTTTAAACTTAGTTTGTGATCGTGTAGGGTGAAGTCATTTAAGTCATGTTTTTTGAGGCATTATTAAAATGGAACGGAATGTTAACCTTATATTTATCTGTCTTGAGATTACTTATTGGCTCGATTACCAGCACTAAACTGGACAGAATTAACCGGTTTCTTTATAAACTCAAATCACCTTGGTTTTCTTTACCGATGATCAAGAATCTTTATTAGGCGATAATAAATGTCAAGTATTTAAGAACAACGATTGCAACAACAAACTAATCTAACGGAAAGTCTGATGCTGTCGTGACATATAAATGAATATAAACACCTTGAGTTTCAATTTGTAACCCATTTGTAAACTCCGTTGTCCTTCAGGATATAAAAAATGTTTCGGCTGGCGAGCGGATTTTAACTCACAAGCGACATGGAACACGTATGAAGAGGTCAGAAATGGGCGATATCAACGGACTAATTAACCATCTTGTTTTAGGCTTACCAAACGATTGAACTTGTTGGTTCAGCTGTGATCTATTTGATTGGGCCAAGTAAAAATGAACACCGCTTTGTGGGAATTTGTGGAAGAAATGCACCAGAGGTGAGACAAAACCGCACGATGAAGATTTCAAGGAAAACCGTTGAACATTTTATCAAAGCTTTATAGGAGGTTCATTGAAGTTATCTATATTAGTGGCTAACGCTTAGGTTCAACTCAGTTTGTAAATTATCAGCTCTTTAGTAGAAGTTCTTTTCGTAATCCGCGTGCGTTGTCGTTTTATTGAATGAATTTAAGCAGGTTCAGCATAGAAGCAATCTGTTGTTATTTCGACTTAAGGAAAGGACCAAAGAATAGAGTTGAAAGCAGTATTTCTGTTCTGCACATACACATGTTTTATGGTCTAATATCCTACTGGAATAATTATTTTGTTTTTTAGTGAACATAGGTGTAGGATACGGTCGTCTTTGTGAACAAATTTTTCCGTTGCACTTTATGAGTCGGTTAACAAATGTATCATCCTAAAACCCATCCAGTGTTTTTCATTTTGATGACTCGACGTCTACTAATTCCGAGGTATGTTTTGCTCCCCAGTGGGTGTATACCCAACACGCGTGCAGCAACTATGGATTAGTCACTGTGCCACTATACGACACACTGGGCAACGAGGCAATGGAACACATAATAAAACAGAGTGAGTTCAAACCTAGTTACCCTCATATTCGGTCCGCTACTTCAAAAAATGTATGGTACCACGTAGACAGGATCAAATAAAATAATTTCGTATTGGGATAGTGGATTTTTCGGACGGAATTTTATACCGTAAACGAAGAAATTCAGGCATGCTTTTATTTTATTTGACAATACATTTGCCTATGTATAGCTGAACCACAGCGGATATATATATATATGTATATATACGCATATATGCATATCCATGTACATACTATTGACCAAAAATACGCCATCTTGCGGTCCTAGGAACACCCTTCCATAAGGCTATATTGCGTAACCTATATGAGTGATCACAGCTATGATCCCAGAAATGAACTCTTGATTCGTTCGAACTCAAATCATACAAGCAAGATTCTGATGGCAACATACACTCAGAATTTTACAGTCTGAATTGACAGAACAGTACCGAAGATGCTTGTTCGGTGATCGGCGATAACCATGAAACCGGTCAGGCTCATCCGGGAATCTTGTGACTGGGACATAAACCCATATGCGTAGGTGAATTTGTGGTTGACGGATGTTGGCTTAGCTTAATACTTTAGTGCCGCACATCAACAAACTGTATTTTTGAGTAAGCTAATGTATATCATGGAAATAAAAAATATTCATTTAGCAAATTTATACCTAGGCACACATCGTTAATTCCCTTTTGGTCTACTTGAACCTGTAGTTTCCCCTGATTCTTCGATTCGGCAAAATTTCCGGTTTTGTCGTTCAAGTTTTATGGATCGGTGTTCCAAAGGGATGGACAAAACGACACGTTTGATAATTTCTACTACCTTTGTAATTGCAGATAATTCAAACGTGCCACAAATTATCAGTTGTCTCGCAGTTCCTTAGATGTATCTATTTCGATTTCGTCTATGCACTCTCGGAGGACATCATCTGTGAAGCGGATATGTGATAATCTTTTAGTCGTCTATTTCTTATGTTACAGCGTACATTCCTCGTGCAGTCGAGTGAGAAGCTGGAGCCAGAATCAACAGAACTCGGCTGAATTATGTCAATAGACGAGCAACTCCATAGTACTGGTTGCATCACCGATTAACTTGTCATTTACAGAAAAATATATCTGAAAACGAGAATCAGGGAGTGACCATTTTAACATAATAGTGCTGAGAATGTAGGTAAAAATGACTGTTCAAAGTGAAGAACATCATCTGGCTTACCAACATTAGGACTGGTTATCCCGACATTTTTTGTAATCCCTTTATTAACTATGTACGCATTACATACATATCAGAATAATTCGTTGATACCAGAATATTTTGTTACCCACCAGTCTAACTTGTCTGTACATTACAATATTCACTTAGCGGAACTGGAAATCATTGTGTGCGACACGGCTACAAGAGCTCGCAGTTTGCTGAAATGCTCTGGGAAATCGCTGAATCAAATTGTTGTCTGGCAGAACGATTCGGATCTAATCCAGTTGCGGCTGGAAAAATGCGATGTTCCCATAATAAGCTTTGACGAGCTACTGGTAAGCATCTAGTTAGGCAAATTTCCATCCAACTTGCGCGGTCTATCGGAATAAGTATCTTTGAATTTGGGCTTACTGCATCGAACAAAAATTGATGCAATTCATGAAAATCGCTGCTAACACCTGGGTGATGGTTGTAATTTGACAAATTAAAGACTGGGTTATGTCCACCCATAATCCAATACAACAGACCTTTATGTTTTCACGTCAGTGTACTTACCCTTCAAAACTCCGAAATGGTAACTTTTAGTTCCAGTGCCATCAACAGATATGATGTACCAGACTGATCGGCCATCGTGACTCATGTGTGAAGCATTCAGTACTCGGTTTTGCGACAAGTTGTCAGCGAAAGTGTTTTTGTTTTCCAATGAATATCACAGAGTATCTTCAGATATCTGGTGGATAGATAATAAGTAACAAACCCCACTGCTCTTGCATAAATGTGTGGGGAATAATGACGAAGCAAGCAACATGGAAAACAGACCTAAGTATTCACTTCATTGACATATAGTTCATTCCAGTTCCAGTTTTGATAATTATTAACATTGCACTGATTTTTACGGTTTTCGTAAACTATTATTCAACATCAGATAAGCAATGAACGATGGACTAAATAACTTAAGGTAATGGAACTTGTTCCTTATGCTCTAGACATACTTAAAAGTAACTGCAGATCAAACACCGAGGAAATTTAGCAGCTTCCGTTCTGAACGACAGTTATTCTGAGCCACTTATTGGAACCCCTCCCATTGCCACAGTGTGTACGCAACCTCTTGCTGACGAGAACGTGCCACACCGATGCTATATGTGATTGCGGTTACTTAAACCTACAACAAAGAGTAAGTGGGAAGGACCATGCTCTTGAAATTATCATTGACGTGGTATCCACGATGAAAGAAACTACAGTCAACTAAATTATAAAGTGTTCAACAACGGATTCACGAACATTTACAGCTGATAACTATACTGCCTCGTTTGAACAAATGGGATCCCGTAGGAACAATTTATCCCTCTCTAATGGCCAGTAGATTGCAGCGCGAGGCGAGATTCCAAGAGCGTTAATCCTGTGGCCTAATGTTCATAGAATGCTAAGTGGGACTGTTTTTTCAGAGATCAACGTCAAGCTGCGGCTGAACCACAGTTCAAATCTAAACCCAACTGATAGCTCATTGTACTAGATTCCCTACCAACTATGAAATGCTAGCAACTTATCAATTGAAAAGTGAATTAACAATCGACCTTGGTTGAGAATGAGTTAACACTGATGGAAAATAATGGTGAGGATTGAGATAATTGCACCACAAAAATAAATCAAGATCCGCCAAAAGAATAATTGTTCCGAACTTTCTTAAAGAATGACTATCGACGCGAATCTCGAAGTTTATCAATTTATAACCCCATTTCGATGTTTCCTACTCTAATCAGTGTCTTTTGGAACTTGGTTGTTTGAATGTTTTCTTTAGTTGGTACACGTTCTAAGTACGGGAAAGTAAGGGTGTTTTATACTTTCCCTTGATTTATGCAATAATAATGCGGACTACTATTTGCAAATTCTGGATATTGTTTGATGACTGTTAATGTAAATGATTTTCGAAGAGCTGCCTATGTAAAGCCTATGCATATCGAAGTTCGTTTACTTTGTCTTTCTCCTGTATTGGACCCAACTGGTGTAATTGTTTGACGCCAAGTGGTATTTCCACAGAGCAATGTTCTGTACAGGCAACGTTCGAAGCTGGTTAGGTTGTAAGCTTTGGAAAAATAATTTTATCTCACCAGGCCAAAATGCAGGACGAGAAACAACTTCGAGCGTTTTTGATTGCGCCTCAGTCAGCTGGTTATGAAGAAAGAAACGAATGCTCTCAGTACAACCGGTCAATAAAATTAGACTTTATAAAGACGGCTTTCCATGGTAATAAAGTCGGAAGTGAGGTAATCAGTTATCGCCCCCAGAAATATCACAGAATTAGTATCCAAACATACTGCAAACAAGAATGGCGCGAAAATAAGTGATTCGCTTGTTCTACATTGGTTTTCATTGCTTCTTGCAACCAATGAACTGTTGAGACTGCAGAGTCAGCGTTTAGACTTTGGTTATTCAGTTTTACGCTGCGCAGCCTAATTCGGAATGAAAAGTGGTACTACATGTAAGCATAGTCAGTGCTCTGTTGGGGTTGGGGAATGAGCTTCCATATTTGCTAATGTCATGGGAGAAATTTTGGCCAAACCCCAATTCGTCCAGAGCGAGGCGATGACGGCGCAATATCCTACATGGTAATCAATTTTCTAAGACAGATTTTGAAGTTACAGTTAGATGTCTACAGACGTCAACCGTATACAAAGGTCCTCTTTTTAACTGCTAATTTGCAGTACCGAATAATAATGAAAGGAGTCAAAAGATGGTGAGAGGAGGACTATTAAGAGCAGGAAGTACTCCAAATGCATGAACCTAACTGACTGCGAGATGGAGCCATATCGCCTAAAACCTGCAACCGTCGAGATGGGAGATCTCGTGGGCCCGAATCCGGTAATCTAACTCTACCTAACTCAGAGCGGTTCATTAGTTCGAGATTTCATACCCTTCACCTAGGTCATGGACTGGGCACTCTAAATTATTCTCCACCCACGAAGATAGTGGTGTATACCGAGGGAATCAATCTGGGGTATGGGTAATACCTATACCTGCCACAGTCTGTCAAATTCGCTGGCTGTTAGACTGACTGAATACCACCACCTAGTACAACACCGTTAACCTCAAGGTTACTAAGACGAGTTTCCCACAGTGCACCGCCGTTTTTATGCAGTCACTGTAAACAGCATAGCAGAGCCGGAATTATTGGTGAGTGAAAGTACAATCCACTCCAAAATATCAGATTTCTCGCGAAAGAAACATGGTTGCCGCAAATTTAGCGCTAGTAAAAGTGTATTATCTGCAATTACATTGTTGATGTAACAAATTTCGAGGAAAATTTGGCACACAGTCCTTTGTTCTATAAGCTCTGGTACATTGCTCACTTGCCAGGCGAACAAGTCGACCATCGACATGAAACTGCTGAGGTTTATATCCCTGAGGTTAATTCTAGAAGTCGATAGCTTTGCCACGTGTTCTATGCATGCCTCAACAGACACTTAAAGCCTTTCCGTGGCTATCCGTCATCTTCTGGAAAAAAATGTGCGGCTTATTTGTCATATCCAGCTGGTATGAGGATAACATTGTTTACGTTGTGTTTATTGATACTGAAGGTTAGTTACTAGGTTTTCTGATTTGCCAAAGTTCGTCGCGGAATTTGCAAAAATGCTAATCGTATTTACTCCAACAGCACCATTCGGATTCATAACAACCTATCAAAGTTTACCGAATCCCTCCTCTCTGCTGAATTATAAGAGAAAAATCATTTCCGCTACGTCCTTGCAAGGTTATCTTGGAGTTAACATGAAAGTTTACTAAAGTGTGCCCAGATGACTCCGTGTTCAGTTTACACGTTGATTATGATTGGAATTTACTCGAGGAAAAACTTTGCTATTCATCACCAATGATTAGCGTGTGGGAGTAATCGCGGTAGATTCTCTCACTTACTGGAGAAATATCCACGATATAACTTCGATGTGAATAATGGGCAAACGAAGAAATAATGTTGGCAAAGAAACTAGATTGACTTTATGATTACGAACTGGGAGGAATCATCGGATCTTTCGTTTCAAGTTTATGTCATGTGCACCTTTCTAACCAGGGTCCGCGCATTCAACTACTCCTGGTTAGACTCAAACCAAAAGTAATAGGATGGAAGTTACAAGCCGATTAATGTTTTCCGCTGATGTCATTTTGGCATCACGATTTATGCTTGGAGGGGTTTAGTATAGCGATAAATCCTAGCCCATCTAATTTCGAATAAACCGTGGTGATTACGAGTGCACTTTAGCATGTTCGTTTAACTGCATTGAAAACTGCTTACGTTTAGATATGCCGTTCAGTAAGACATGTAGTGCTGCCTGCAATTCCGCATTCTGTCCTTTTTTAAATCCATGTTTTGGGTAGCATTACAGACTCGAGAAATTTTCAGTTCTATTACTGAGTGTTAATTAGGTATGGGTATGAACTTTTCCAAAACTGTACTATTTGCTGTTGTGTCTAGTTATTTTTGTTCACTTCTCGTTTACAGGAAATCGGAAGAAATCACCTCATTTCGAAAGCGGTAAGCCAAATTAAAAAAACTGGAATGAATTGCAAAGATGCTGAATTAAAAATTTTGAGACTGGTGCTATGACCATGGTCTGGGGTGTACAAAGGATGCTGCTGTCGACATCCAAGGTGAAAAACCGTTACCAACTAAAAGCAGACTCATTTGGAACATTGCTTAGTCCATTTGTCAGTGCAAAACGTACAGTTTCTTCCTCGCCTAATCATGCGGCGCAAGCGTACGATAAATATTTTTAGATTTGACTAGGACAGATAACGTGTGGACTAGTATATCTAGGAAATTTCGATGAATGACAAGTATTGATCATCCAAGTAAACCAAAGTGATACCAATATAGTTACTTCATTAAAACTGGGATAAAGGTTTTCTGGTGTGCCAGACGCTTTAAGTAGCGTCACTTATCTGTTTAGAAATCATTTATCGTTGCGACTGGTGCTTTGAACAAGGCTGATTCCTGAGATGAGTTTTCAGCACGTACTTCGAAATCGGGCGACATGTTTGTGTCATTGTTGCAATGTCTACCGTTGATTGTAAAACTTGACTTGAGAAAGACTACCTACGGCAGTCGAAACGTTGGCACATTACATCTACTAACAACGCTGTTATTAACATTATATCATTCACAACTATCTACCGTTGTCAGTGTATCATATCCGACGCTTCACGCATTTGTGTTCTTGACATGAACCGCCAAATGAATGTACTGGTAGTTATAGTTGGTTCTGTTTTGGGGCACTAATAGTGAACTTTCCTTTGATTCGATACTGCCTTCCCGTATTTCTTGCTTGATCCAGTAAGGGAATCCAGATTGTTTTACCAGTTTTGTCCTGTTGCAGCAAACTACACGGTGTTTTGATCAGGGTGTGGAACACATTTAGTACCAAAACTAATTTCATAATGGCTGTATATCTGGTTGTTTGATGACAAACTGCGAAATACTATGGGAAATCACGCGATTACGGTCCATTAAATATTGCATATGACTTTCATAAAGTTCAAGGTCATGCACATTGTAACAGCACAAACTGCATTCAGCTGAGGACGACAATTCGAAAAGTGTGCAATTTCGATGCATTTTGCAACTTTCCAGCATACGGGGTGTGTTCAACAGCTATGGTACATTTCGTATGCACGTTGCCGTTTTTGATTCATTACAGTAATATTGCCAATTAGGCTTACTTTGGAAACGCACTGATTGTCCGTCAGCTATAGAAACTAGCCAGAGTACTCGAACTGCATTATATACCCGGATAACCAAATCGCCACCAAGTGCTGCATTGCAATCGAACAAAACAAACCACATTTTGCATCAGCTGACTCGATTGCTTTGGTTACATTTAGCATCAGTACTGTTATTGCTCTCATCGTTATTATTGCTAACAGTAATGTGACTGTTTCACTGTCCATGTGCAGAAAATCCCTGGAATGTTTATCACCTTCGAATATTTTGTTTGACTATTGCTATACAATCAATTTATGACATTTGCTTTAATAGGATGTCCGGCCGGAAGAATTGTGCCTCATTTGCTACACCAGCGGAACAACCGGTAAGGGACACTTTCTAGGGCATATAATTGATGTTTGCAAAAATAGCCTATCTTGAATAAGTCATTGCATGCTATGCTCCTAGCAATTTTTCTCAAGTAAACTCTAAACCAAAATAGGTTGTTCTTATCACGTCGGATTGAAACTGCATGATCCCAGCACAACGAAATGCAAACCTTTGGGGTTGTAGATGTTCGAGGGCCTGTTATTATTGTTCCCATAAAGACGAGCTAGCTGTCAGCTTCTGAAATTAGGTCTAAACTTGGCGAAAGATGATCCTCGAGACCTCTATTTTATTGATTGCGGTCTACACAACCCACTGTGCATGGTTCGTTGACACATGGTCGGTGACAAATTTGTGATAGACCACACACTAACGATAACATTACTGGGGTCAACAAGCATCCCGTGGAGCGGCTACTATTTGTTTTGTCAAATGTATTTCTAAATTTGAGCTATCTAAATGTGTCCTGTGAGAAGAATGACCTTTGGCTTATGGAGAATGCATCAATGAGATCAGCGATCGACTTCACTGCACGAAACTACCGTGACAAACCAGTTGATGATTTCGGAGGATACTAAAGTGGCCTTGATTGTACCACAACCCACCAACTTACATCAGCTTCCGGCTGCTGTTGACTTTAGGAGTGATGATAAAATTGCATGTTCGATGCGGTATGGTACGATACAGCACAGCAACAATGTTTTTGTTGGTCTTAGTTTTGCACAGAAAAGGCCAATCATCAACTAATCAACGGTTGACCGAAAAACCAACTTCTGCTGTCGAATTCATTAGTCGGCCAGTGCACATTGTTACTATTGCTGGCCATAAGAAAACTGCCTTCTTGAACAGAGCCACCAATAAACAAGATCCAATTATTTTGGGTGCCATCTGAATTTTGGTTTGGCTGTTCATGCCGGTTTTGAATGGACATGTTGAATATGTTGAAAAGAAAACCAGATGACTTAAGCCGATAGAACGCCACATTTTGGTGTCTAACTGTTCCGGGTAGGAAACGTTCTTGTCGCTAACTGGATTCAGGTCTTTCAAAAAATATCATCTACTATTTAGTCATATTTGCACATACGCAACCGACCAACGGGACAAAACCGAAGCGTGTTCGAAAGTTTGGATTTCGGATAATCGGTAGCCGAGTCATGCATATGCAGCTCTTGAAACTCTCAGGAGTTTCGTCGTTTTTTTAACACCTTGCTTTATTAACCAATCACTGGTAATACTTAAGTCTGTATCAACTGTTAACGTTGACAACTCAAAAGTAATACTGTTGAAGGGAAGCTCATTTGAGAATTGTCCTATAAAATAAACTTGAACGTGATAGAGGATTTGCTTAAACACCGTCACCGGTTAGGCCAGTGCTGAATGTTCGACCAAAGACCAAAGCAGTCGACTTCAATTATGTTCGTCATTTCTTATGACGAGGAAGTCAACCAGAGCATGGAATGCCTCAACTTTAAATAAACAGGCCGCAGGAATCGTTGTCAGCAGCGGATGTATTGGTAATGTTAAGATCGCTGACACTTGTCGACCCAGCGGAGAGAAACGTAGTCCATGAATTAAAAAGAACTGTCACTCCTCTAGGGTTAAAAGACCTGGAATATAGGGAGTCATTGACAAAATGAAAATGCAAGTCACTGGGATAGAATTGAAAAAATCATGGAATGGAAAAATGGAGATTTCGAGTTACGCACGCACAATCCACGTTTCAGCCGTATTGATGATTGACTCGACTGGAATCCTTAAGGGAAATGATCAAACGTCCTGCGGTATATCCTCGTACTTGAGCCAACAGACCAACCGTGTTAGCAATATTCAGGCATAAATTTTAATCTCACTGATGTGAAGGCTATTTAGCATTTCGATCAAAAAATGTTTGCCATATATATCGAACCACATTTTCGAGTAATTGCAGGTGAAGACTGACAAAGCTAATGCATTGTTTAATATCAAAACCACCTTGGGTACTTGAAAGAGGTGATCGTTCGCTTGAATTCGGAACCCATTCCTGTTCATCGGTTTTACAATAATTGGTTCACAAGATTACGTGGCTCTTGTGGGGGGGGGGGCACTTGCAGAATATCCAACCGTTCAGTATATCGCATCCGTCACTGATGACGTGATTATTGGTTAAAATGGGTATCGATTATCGTTTCAGAGAAACATAACTGTTTTTGTGCATCAGTATTATTTGATATTGTATTATGTTTTGCTTATATCATCCCTCCTTTTATTGCTCATTTTTAGGCCTCCCTAAAGGCGTGCTTTACACACACATGCAATTTATGAATTGCATCATCAAGTGTAGAGAATCACTAGGCGATACGGTAAGCTATAATCTATTTGTCCGCAGGTGATGGGGGATGTCAGCTCTAAACTTGCATCACATAGGCTGACCAATGTTCGATTTAACCGGAAGAATATTACAGCTCGTATTAACTCATTCGTTTACCGGATGAACTTTTGGGCAGTTGTTTTAAAAATTCCGTTAAGCTATTCAGAAACCGTTGATATACGCGAAAAGTGACCCACGAAAGGATGACGAGGAAAAGTTGTTTCGCTTGCCGTCGTTACTGCCTCAAACTGGAAGAGGTTTTCTGATGAAAAAATCGGTCGCTCAAAAGCCTGCAAAATCAAGGCTAGAGTATCCGAATCATTTATACCCAATCTGTGTGGATACAATGCCAACGTTTAATATAGCCCGGAAAATCTTGTTATCTCTAAGTGAGATAAATCTAAGTCCGCAGAATAGTATCCGAGAACCAGACCGCTGATAATACATTCTCGTTTGCATCTACCGGCCCAATTTTCCCACCCCAAGCCTTCGTGTTGCACTAGCAGTGAATTGTTGCTTTGTTCTAACTTAGGTACTGTTATTTGTTCGTTTCCGTCTATTGGAAGTAGGATTTGATGGATTTCTTCCAAATGAAAAAACAATTTATATCATTTATGGTGGGAAAATGCGAGAAAATTAGGACACATTCCATAATCAAATAAGGACTGCTCAAATCACTAAAAAGCTTATTGCTGCAAAAGGGACAAAACCATTGGGACTAGGTTTATTTTCGGTATCTTGCTCTTCTGGATTATATAGCTGCATAAAGGGTGCATATATGCAAGAAAATGTATCATCTACAAAAGGAACTTGATGAAGAAAGGTCTCTTGACAGAGTGGCTAGGAATGGGATGATTTTGGTGCCGTGGAATGGAACTGAATGAGTTGGTTATTTTACTTAAATGGCCGTACTTCTAGTTTTTCACCCGGTCGTGTGTAGATGAACAGTCGGGTTGTTATCATTTGGGAGCATTTGGATAAGCTGAGTGAATTGGCAAATCGCTAGCGGGAACTCAGAGGCTAAATGCAACTGTATCAGATGTTGCAAACTGCTTTCATTTGACAGCATTTGATGTTCTCGTTGTTACTTTGTCTTCTTTTTTCATTACATGCTCCAAGCTACCGAAGTGTCTAAAAACGCTACCTGTGATAGTCAATATGCTTTCATTGCTCAGCCAAGCCGGTTTGTGCTCTTCAACTCGCTGGGACGATTGTCCTGTCGTTCGACCTATTTAATTTGTCCGGCATTAAAAAAAGATGAAAGAATTGGCCATCATAAGCAACATCAGGACTGGTAGTTTATGATTACAGTTTGAAGAGATTATTGGTCGCCTGGTTAATCTAGGATACAAAGGAGCTGAAGGGAACGTGCTGACAATCGGCTTTTCCAAGTATCTGGTCAGAGGTCCCGTGAAATCCAGGGTTTCACTGTTATTAATGGGGTCTCAAAAAAAAGCAGAGCAGCCGTAAAACTTCCTTCAAAATTTAGTGTTCACTCGACCAGTGGTGCTTCTTCATGAAATTTGGGTTTGCCTGATCAATCTTTTTATTCCAAACGGCCGGTTCAGACTGGTTGATTCGATAAATATTACCTCACTGAGTGCAGTTTTTGGTGAAATGACAAATAACTAGCCATGTGAAATAGAAGGAGCACAATGCTTGAACGACATTTTTGTTCAAAGTTACGCGCGTGTTGTATACCTAAACAAAGACCCAAAAAGATGTCACCACATCTTATTACTGAATTTTAAAGTCATGTTGCTTACGTTCGCACCCGAGTGTCGCGCCTCGTGTCATGTGCTTTAGTTAAAATGCCCTCATTGCCGAGTCAGATAATCTTGGTAGCTTAATTTCGTTTCATCGTCTGATGCTTGGCCTCTACAGGATTTCTTGTTGAAGCTCGGACAGTGCACGTTGCGTAGATGCAATCACTTTGGTAGACGCTCTATGAAGGTGACCTAAACCCGTAATGATAAGAACGTCGTCATCGTCCACAAATGACCAATTCAGAGAGACAGAACAAGACCAATTAACTACAACTTAAAAATGGGGATTCGCACGTAATCCGTTGCTGGAAGACCGAAAGAGTTCGGGAGTTTGGATGAAAGAATACGAGCGAGGTAGAGATTGCCTATCGTGTCCCGATTAGAAGACGTCAATTGTCAGGAATACTAAAGCTAAACTGATCAGACGGTGGTACACATAAAAAAGAGCAAAAATCATTGCACTAACGCTAGCAAGAGATGGTCTTTTCTGTGAATACCTCGGCCCCCAAATTCGAGCTCCCCAGAAAATGTGTTGACCGTGCTGAAAGAAAAAAATGTGATGGGGAAAAAAAGCTTTGAACTAACCATCAGCAGTATTCATTGACTGACTGATGGGCATGATGCCACCGATAGTCTGGCTGTCATGACTTCCAGCGGCAAAGACAGTATGCACTGGTTTGTGAATGATTTGTTTTTCCCTCAATACACTTTTATTCGTTATTTCACTGCCACTCTTCTGATCATCGAAAGGGTGGATGTGATCTCAGCTAGCCTAAATTCAGGCACTTTAGGAAGGCAAATTTCACTTTTCTTTATGGATATATGCATATGCATAAACGTATTTACATATACCTACGAATTTATGCGTGTGTAACAGCATAGGAAAACGAGAATAATCCGAAGAAAAGTGATATGATAGAGGCAATAAATTAGGCAAAGTGCAGTAATTTTTTTCTCATTTAATGCGTTTACTCGTCCATGCATTTTGGCTGTTTTTCTTTATTTATGCTGATTGGAAAGTGACATCTTGCCTGTTTTTACCATTTGTAACATTCGAAGAAGAACCAGCATGAACATGTCTCAGAACAACAACAACAAAAACCGAAAAATAAACTCCCGCGGGCAACTCACTATTAAACTTTGTTTCCCGAAAAGCCTGACATGCATTTTCTTCGAAAAGGATTTGTTCCAATCAAGTCGGTTATTTTGTTTAACCTCTCATCTCCTATTCAGTGAATACTTTAACAAAGCATTAGATTTTGTGAGAATTCCGATAACATCCAGTTTATTTGAAGGAATCCCGTTGGATCAGATTCTAAGAAATCACACGGAAAGTCTCATTCGTGAGCAGATGGTCCGTGAAACTGATAAGATAATCAGTAAGCACATTTGAAGCTCGTTGTCCGCTAGTAGACTAAGTACGAAGTTCGCGCGAATATTCCGTACAACTGCTGTACGGGTACGTGTTCGCGGTCAGCTGAACATGTCCAGGAAGTGGTTAGTAGGAGGTTAGCAAAATAGCTAGAGCGAACACTTTTCAGATGGCGAAAGATTTGACTAAGCAAACACAAATGACATCAGTTTCAGAAATACTCGTGCTAGAAATATAATTATATTTAACACTATTTCTTAACTAATCACCTGGCTCGTGAAACAATGGGAGCGTCACAGACCAGCGTTTAGAAACGACATGTTATCCGAACCGTTACTTACTTTGATGAGTGAACCAGGATGCGGTAATAGTGCGTATTGTTATCAGATTGAGAGTTTTACCGTTAGAGGAAGAGCACTGAAAGAAAAACAAGCTCGTTTCTAGTGATTCATAATCATGCCATTACATGACAACATATTACGAAGAATTTTAAGAGGAACTGGATTAGTCGGCTGCAGACATCGTTATCAACACAAGACAGAATTGCAGGCATAGTTCTCCTTAACAAGTCTGACTATGCAGCAAAAACGGAAACTATTCTGAATGACCAATCGGAATTTGTAAAAATGCCAAAAGAGACTGAAAAAATCCATCAGACTAGAAAATATTTATCGAACATCCTGAGACGTTCGAAGCAAATGAATGTGATAGATTCAATCACATTCGAACAGATTCGGCCTACGGGAACCACTACTCCGAGAACGTGAGGTTTGCCTAAAATGCATAGAAACAAAGTTCCTTTATGATTTGCTCTCGACATATGCAGTTCGCCGTGGTAAAGTGGCTGGATACGTTGCTGGGACTTGTTAGATAGGGGATAGAAAGACATAGTCTCAAAAACATTTGAGTTCATCGATCCCGTGCAAGAGTTAAATGCGAAAAGACGACGTCACCGCCCTTTGTACCAACGTTCCGACCACGAAAATAATTGTATACCTCTGTGACTATATCGAGAACAGTGAGTTAGCGACAAATCTTCCGATAGCAGACGTGAAACAACTACTTTTCTTGTGTCCCTACAATGTCCAATTTAAAGTTAACAGTCAAGTTTACCGCCAGCAGTGGGGCGTAGCAATAGGGTCCTCATTGGATCCATTACTAGCTGAGATTATGACAAATCTGAAAGGTGGTCCACTCGAATCGTCAATCTACGCCCTGCACCCATACATACGTTATGTGAGTGACATTTCTTGTGTACTTGACCCCTCGACGAGAATTAATCAACTACTGAATAAGTTCAACTCGGCCCATACAAATGTGAAATTCACAACAGTGATGAAGTTGAACAATGAAATTGTATTCCTGGCCGTACAGTTAAAATGTCGAGAACACGGCTCATTTGGGCGATCAGTACACAGGAAAGCCACGTGGAGTGGAAATTACATTCACTTTCACAGCCTCGTATTCCCTATTGTGAAGAACAATCTAGTTAGATGTCTCATAACCGGAACTAAATGGAATGTGCACAGAAGATACTCTTGAGGCAGAACTTCAGACGGTAAGAAGACTATACACTGAAGATGGTTTCCCATGTATATTAATCGATAAGACGGGGACGGGAAAGAAAGTTCCCAGGAGAGCTGAGGTAGAGAGAAAGCCAGTGTACCCACCTCTGTCATTCAGGGGTGGCACGCTGGCAGGGATAGCGCGAAGAAGGCTCATTGGCAATATTGATAAGATATTTTCCGCAGTCAAGCTTCGAGTTCTATTCAAATCCCCCATGTGGTTTAATTATGGTTGAAAGATGAAGTCTCTGATTGTTCAGCCTCGTTTTGTGTTTATTCATTCACATTTCCCTGCGGGACAGTGTACATTAACCCCACGACCAGGCGCTTGTCTGAACGCATTCGTGATCCCCACCCTGCATGGTTGGGCACTTGAATAATTAAGTCACTTGATAGAGAATTTGTTTCACACCTAGTACAGACTAGCCACACAGTGAATGTGACGCAAACATTCCGGATCTATCATAAAGTCAGACGTCAACAGTTGTGTCGCCTCTTCAGCATTGCGGAAGCCGTCGCGATCCGTCCTCACAATCCCCCACTTTGCGCTCAACAACAATTTGTGGTTGCCCTTCAACTGCCCGGGCCCGCCCTCCGTCGCAACGGGAAATCTGGACCACAAAACAATTGACACAACACGTTCATCTGTATTCGGGTTGTACACGTAAAACCACAAATCCTCTCTCCATTCTTATTTCTGTCTGAATAATCCAGTCGCCCCCCCCTAAATATTCTTCCTAATATACTGTGATATAACGGCATGAGCACGAATAACTGAAAACGAACTTGTTCACCGACTTTTGTTTTCCCAACATGCTCAGTGGGAATTTTCAAGAAATATTATTTTACATTAATTAGAATCAGTTCTTGTAACCTTTAGATATCACATCAGCCTAAATTAGGCGACTATTAGGCAGCAATCTGCTGTAGAAAGTAGGCTTCCGTGATTCGGCAACTGATAGTTTGTTCCTTGTAACGTTCGACTAACCGATAGCATAGATTTCTCTCTGGAGGTTTAAAGAACTGACGTTACAATTTATTCTAGACCTGGCATGCTTGATGAGATCAACAAAACACTGCAAAAATTCCAACTACTGAAGGACAAACATTTTTACAACACATGATGCGCGTTAGATGAATGAAAGTAGTGCTACAACGAATTAGATGTTAGTCCATTTTTGGAGTTGTAAGTTATACTTATTAAGAATTTTCTAACCGTCTAGCTCAAATAAAAATTGAAAGTGAACCTTCATTGTTTTGTAGATTTGAATGCAGTGGTACTTTATTACTAATTAAAAGGTAAAAATCGGAATCTTTCCTTACCAGTTTTCCAAGACTTGAGAACCAAACCCATCAAACCACGAAAGGTTTTTTTCAGATGGTCACAGGCATTATCAAAACAATTTCTTGAAAACCGAAAACAGTCGCAATTGTACCAAGAAAAGCACTTTCTTTATTTTAGCTTAACGAAAAATTGTTGGATACTCATCTTTCCTACCTCCCTCTGTCACACGTCATGGAACAATTTGTGATGGTAAGTCATAATGTAACCCATTTAGAAGCTTGAAGTATTTTGGGTTTCTTTTGATTCTAACGTATGGCGTTGATAGATAACCAATTACGCCAGTTTGTATCCCTAATCAGTTAGTTCCTTCATGGGATGGTTTAAGCAAGCTACATTGAGGTAATAAAACTAATACCTAGGCTCCATTTTTAGCACATTAAAGCGTCACTTCTTTGAGCCAACACGGATTGATGTGGCCGATTATTCCCGAAAATGATTCGGTACTCCTGGTGTGGGGAGGCCAAACAGTGTCCCGCATTTCGCACTCGTCTGGCTAGGCACAAATCCAAACCACGACAGAGTTAAGTTTAAAAACTTCACAGTCAATGCTAGGTAGCTGCTCGTGTTGGTTTGTCGAATTTAAACACCGGCTAAAGAGCTCTATTGGAAAAATAAACGCCTATTTTACTATGGTTTTTTATCGTAGCATCTGTTGTCGATCTTTCTTGACAAACTGGATAAAAGGGACACGGGAATTTCAGTTTCTGACTCTAAGATTACCTGTTTCAACAGGGCAGCGTCTGAACCTTTCCCGCTATTTTACACCAAAAAGCAGCTGTTGAACGCATAGGAAAATGTTTTACAATGAATTTATCCGTTCTGGAAAATCTCAAGAACTTTTCAACGAAATATTCTCGAAAAAGATTACGGAAGTGAATTCGTCAGTTTCTGTGCGAACGACGATTCCGCATACCGAGGCTTCTCATGACAAGGTTATCATTTTTTTTAAGCCAAACAACAATTCACTTTTGTTTTTAGAGAAATAAACCTGGTCCTTAGTTTGTGAACGAAAATATTGCGCGTACAAATACGAGCAAAAATCTTCAGATGAACTTGAAACGTTGTTGACAGTTTCTGACTGGTCCAATCTATGTGGCAAGCCGAAAGTACAGTCTAGCGGCCATTTCTTTCCATCTAATCCAGTTAAATTTACCGCGTCTTGGCATGATACGGAAAAATCTCAACAAGGAAGTTAGGCCAGTTACAGACACGTTAACCGTTTGAAGGTTTTTATGATCAAGTTACGATTCTCTCACCTAATTCGTCAACTAGTTTCGGTTAGGTTGGAGCAAAACTGATTGATATTTGTCATTTATACCTCGCTCCATCCAGTGTTGTCTAGTGTCCGAAAACTACTGCAGAATGCGGGGCTTGTGAATGTTTAGGGATTTGAAATTTCACAAGCTGATGAAGGTTTCGATTTGGTGGTTTTGCCAACGAACCCGCTCTGAACAAATTCAATCAGGAACTGACGGATTTTGACAAGTTCAAAGTGGATTTTACACCGACAATAACCATCTAACACAATGCCCGGTTATCCGAGAGCTGCAGGTCATCGTGGTTGCATTTCGGCAATACTGTAGAGGCTTCTAATGCCAACGAGAACAGGAGCTTCTCATAATTGGGGTTCGCTGAACGTCTACAAAAATGCAATCCAACTTAGACCAATCACATGTGTGGAGAACTCACACTAAGGCGAAAGTGCGCATTGATATGTTATTGCACTGAGCGACATTTTTGGGATACCAGCAGCTAAATACTTTATAGTTTCGTTCAAATTAACATAAAAAGTGAAAAACCTTTGGCTTATCTCTGAACAGCTGTATTCTCTTGGCCTGAACTCTTTACTTCCCAGTATATTTTTCTGAAACCAGGTATGTTTACACTTTTACTCTTCATTCGAATGCATATCCTCCGGTACTTGTTGAGCGTTGTAGACATCTAATTTTTCATGCACAATTAATAATAGTTTTGAATTTGAAGGTACCCCTTCAAGATAAGTAGACGATGCCGCATTAGGCAACCCGTTAAACCCAGCCTTGGCTGGATTGTTTTTTACAATCTTTGAAAAAGCGAATAATAGGCAACATTTCTCTGACGCTTATAGGCAGATGTTACGCTGATAACATTTTGGTTCTTATCGTTTCTCAATTTTTTTGATCCCTTCTTGGAATGTTTAAGCTTGAGGAAAAAATGACTACTTTCTTCAGGAATCAAACTTGCGAAATGAGCAGATCGAAAGCTGCACTGGTCCATGCACCAAAAACCGACAGGGAGCAAACAGCATGTAAATTGCTGAAGATTCTCTCCAACAAACTGGAATAAAGTTTGGTTAAAAAACTTCCTGCTATCGGACCAGAAATATATTTTCTTATAAGGGGTTGAGAAGAACAAAACCGTTTACTCGGTTACACAGAAAATGTCATCTCTATCCATGCTGGAGATAGACCTAAACAAGACCGAGTACCTGAAGCCCCAGGGAAGCCCTTTTACATTAGACTGGGCTAAACTGGCGACCATCTTATGAGCACAGTCCGGTATAGAACCAGACCAGCCTTAAATCTTATCCTCCTAGGAGCAGAATCGAAAGATGAACCGTAACAACCATGAAAACCACCTACCAACAAATTTTTGCACATACACATTATCAGTATCATGAAGTTAATTTGATTCACACAACAGCGGAAATAACTGGGAGCCTTCTCGACGGGTGATTCCTATTTCTCTTGTTTCCCTCCCGCCATGGTTTTTGTTACACTTATTCGCTAGTGTATATACATATGTTTTGCATATATGTACGCACCCACAACAGTTAAACGAAGTCGGTCATCTGCTGACCATAAAAGAATCACTTAGATACGAGAGTTATGTCGTTGAAATAAGTTGGACTAAGTCTAGTTGGAGGAGAGTTGTTGATTAGCTTCTCCAAGGTGGCTACGCTGTCCAACAGCCTCGCCAAACGAGGCCGCTGAAATTGCAATGGGAACCAGGGAGGGTTTTCGGATTTTCGGAGGAGTTTACGTTTCCACGTTGGCCCACTGTTGGCAACGGCGTCTTATCTCCTTTGGCCAAGTTCGAAAAATTGCTGCCTATATCGACCGAACCTACCGATTTATCGATAGTTCTATTAATTCAACTTGAGTGATAACTAATAAGGTGCAAACCATTGAATCTGTGTTTTACCTAGGTGTCAAACAAGAGGTAATTAAGTGAAATTTAATCTATCGTTTCGCATGGCAATGAACTGTGTAACTGATTCATTCGGGATTTCTGGTTCCATGAACCGGGCGTTTCCCCACTAGTGCAAAAATAATAAGAAACAATATCGTAACATAATTTGTGCAACTGATTTTCACTGTCGGTTGAACCAAGGTCGGATATTTTCAGTAATCGAAATTGCAGGCAAGTAACCGAGTCGTTCAGATTTTAGCTAACGTTGCTTTGGTGTGTCTCGAACCGAACCTGTTGCTGATTTCGACCCAACCTCGCGAAATGCCAACGTGTGGGACGCTATTAGAATTGTTAGCGGTGTCAAGATAAAGCACCCGAACAATACTGAGACATTTTCAGTAGAAATGACGTTTGAAATTATATCGTCTTTTTTTCTTCCGAAAGACCCATTGACGTAATTGAAAGAAAATTCCGTAGATGAACCCTCGATCCCTCCACTTCCAACATGATGCGTAAAGACGTGAGAACGAACCGCTTCTAGTGATAGTTGGCATTTGAACTTGTGTCCGATAGGGTACCAGTGCTCGTAGCAGCTTGTTTAGTATGGTTTTGGAGAGGTGATTGCACATCTCGTCCTTGAACTACAAGTGTTGTTTCTGCCTAGTGGGGTGGGGGTGATTCCGACGGGCAGACGTCAAATGACGTTGTTACAGGCCGGCTGCATGCGATGCACTTGATCCGTAGTGTATTATTTTTCAAAGTCCGATTTCATCCAAAGGTCATCGTTTGATAAATTTCCTGGATAGGTCAAAAGATGGTAGGCAGACTCACAAGCAAGTAACAGCGCTATTTGGGACCGTATTTTAGATGGGATGAAATGGTCACCGGATGACACTTCATCCAGAATTTTCGTGAAGGACCAATCATTCGCGCTTAACGGATAAGTGCATCAAGTCTGAAATTTATGTCTCGAACAATAACTAGAACTTAAATCTGAGTTGATGTTAATACGAAGCGGCCTTAATTAATGTCTGGTATTCATAAACGGGTTCGAAATTCAGTTTTTCAAGTTTATTTAAAACTAGCTAACCTGTTTCGCTCATGTCAAATGACAAAAAGTGTTTTGGTTATAGTTTAACTTGTCACTGTTGTGAATTCAATGAGTTTAACGACATGCAAATTATGCAACAAAGGCCTTGGTATTTTTGTAAGCGATTTACTTAATAGGAAATGTTCGTTCATTGTTTACAGCCGAACTGACATTTGCTGCTCTAATATTCACTTTCTGTCAACCAAGTACACGTCTTACGGATAACAAGGCCTATCTATTGAGATGCAAGGACAAAAGTTGACGTTTATTAAGCTTCATCGAGGCAAGACATGAGGAACAAATTATGTTGGATAATTCCGGTTGGAATATTGTAGAATAGAATAAACTTCGTGTAGTCAGTGCCCTATTCCTGAACAGCGTTATAAAAGAACCCCACATAATTATCCAGAAATCTTTCGACAGCTACCAAGCAGGAACTGAAGTGTCAGTCCTGTATAGTGTTGAATGGGTTAACAAATGCGCTGAATGGATTAAGGACTTAATCAGTGTACCTTTTTAGAATTCTTTTAGGTAAAAGAAGAAAACTTATATTGGTTTACTTTTGTCCAGTGTTTGTCACTTTTCAAATGGTCTAAAGCAAAAGGAAAGGCTGGGTTATGGTGAAAATGTTCAAGGATTTCCGCCTTCCAAGTGGAAATGAACCCTGCAAAAATTGCTTGGCTTCCCCAAACTCCACCCATGCGGGGCCACTGCCGCGAAATTCGTGGGCGTTGTATTAAACAAACGGATGATTAACGCAAAAAGTAGAAAATCACGTGGTAGGGACAACTGAACACAGTCCGGATTTTTCTCGCGTTTCCAATATTATAATCAGTTTACCAAATGACAGTACAGCAGTAGCATTTATTGGAACTAAAGACCGCTGGTTATTGCCTCGTAGGTGTCATTTTAAGGAGGGCAGAAAGATTCCAACGGATTTGAAAATTGGCCATCTTGATTGACGATGGAACGTTTACGATCCAAGCACCGCGGTCAACGGTAAGAACTTTAAGGAAAACTGGGATAATTGCCGGAAAACCTGATGAAACCGACAAATGCTGGAAAGTGTGAAAGTAGATAGGGGGATTAATGGGGTCAAAGAACAGTATTCGGAACGCGTGACAATTGCTTATGAAGTCCTCAATTAATTCGATACCCCAGGCAACACTGAAGGCAAATCCAGGCAAAGTAGAGACAACGAGGCCAGCAAAAAAGAATAGCGAAAAGCTGTCACCTTATTAGGAAACGAGCTGTCTACTGAACGGGTGATTAACTTATCGTTATGTAGCTTGGTTCAAGGTTATGATCGTCACTTGTTTTGGTGCAATGTACTGACGCATATAGGAATGCAATAATGATATCCTTACGGGTTCAGAATGGTTTTAATGATGAAGGAACGGTCACAAATTAAGCGCCTTGAATCTTTGTACTACAAGCGACCAGATAAGAGATCACATCAAACGTTCCTGTGCCAGATGCATGAACAGAACGAACAGGAGTGGTGCTGTTCATTGTCAAACCGTCACTGTAAATATGTCTTCACTTTTATGGGTTTTGGTACACCAATGACCATTATTCAACAATGCGGTGAGTTTTCTTGCAAGCAAACTGTGCATCATGTCGAAAAATGTATACTGTAACTATGGACTTACGGAATTAGGCTGGTTGGATTTGTTGGATCTGTAAGCCTGCGAGTGATAAAGAACGTGAGTTTGAAAAGTCAGGATCAAGAAAACATTTTCGAAAATTCTCAAAGTGGAAGTGTAATATCTGAAACATGAAATCCAGGCAACAGAGAAATTGTTCACGTCCCAGTGATCAGTATGTGGGAAAAATTCACACAGTCGAGAAAAATGGCACCCTAACGACAAATGGGGGAAGGTGACTAGGTTACGGATGTCAACTGATTTTTGTCATAATAACTAACAGCTTCTTGCTAGGCGTTCATGTTTATTTGTGGTTGGAGACTATGGAAGAGCAGATGGCCTGCTCCAGCCGTTTTGTGCACAGAGGTCAGGGATCAGATACCTCATGAAAGTAGTTTCCTAGACTTTATGAAGTTACATCTTTAAACCGAAGGAAGACACACTGATTATCTACATATGACTTTTTCAGTGTGAAGACATTAAGGTTAGTCATTGTAACGAGACGACAATTTGATTGTGGCAGAGTACCTAATGCTTAGTTGGGCAGTTTGCATTGCTTTTCTTGTTTTTGACATCGTTGCTATACCGACGAAAAGTGCGCTGATTTTTTTATTTTCACAGAACACTTCACTGTTCTACGGCAGCTCGATCGCCTTTCTTACGACGAACATAACAGGATTGTCCAAAGACCTTGCTTACTATCGGCCCAGTTTCTTTTGTGCTGTGCCCCGAATCTACTCGAGAATTTACTCGGATACAATCAAAGGTTGTGCAAACCGTGTCAGCCGTTGGCTTCTTGACTACTCCATTCAACAAAAACTGCATGAACAGAAAAAGTAAGCTCTGAGTGCTAGGAAACCATATCATATTATCACATAATTCATCAAGAAATCGTGAAGGTGAACAACCACATTTTTCCACACCTGTTCCATCGTTGTTAAGAATGAGCAACACTCAATCCACATTGCTACCGAACTGGGGTGCTAACCCCAACAGAATGGTTGAGTCGAATATCGTGGACAACTGGTTCTCACAAGTGGCTTGCAAAAGTTTACGAAGCACCAACTCCACATGGTATGGCACTCATCTGACAGTGGTTCTCCATGGACACGGGTAGTTGCTTGCATCAGTCCACCTCTTTGATGGTCGCTTCCTGTCGGGAGCTTAACAGAATCGAAGGGTGGGCATGTAGTCTACAGAGCCAGGTTATTTAAGTTCACTCACCACTGAGCATCATATTTCAGTTAACTGAAAAAATAATCTACTCAACCTTTGACTGTGTGTTTATGTCCCACTTCGGTGCCTTGGCTAGGCAATGCTGAAAACAGGTAAGTTTACTCTTTTGGAATTCGAGAGCGAATGGTGCATTTTTGTTGTTGTCTGGACTGTCATCTTTTGTGATTTTTCCATTTACTCGTTAGGTCTAAGTTTGAACTATTGAAAAGATTTACAAAGATGCACCGTAAAATAGGTAACTAGCATTTTTTCAAGTGAAACACAAAAGCTTGCTTAATGCAACCTTCTCTAAATTAGGCATATTTCAAAGCTGAAGGTTTTAAGGTAATAAGAATGACGCCCTTATATATATGTATACATATCTTCTCACCAGAATCTTATTTGTGTGACGGGAGTGTGAATGGGTCGGGAATCCATTTTAGGGGTCACAATTGGGATCACCAGTTGTCCTGTGTGAGTTATGCCCTGCCAACTCACAGAACATCGGCGCCGTAAGCGGAAGATGAATTTTTTTCTACTGACCATATATATGTATGTATATATAAGAGTAGGCCAAAAATGATGTTCTTTCCCAGCGGATTAGAAAATTTGTTTTGGTCGTAGCTCAGGTTTTTGGTTTTCATGGAGTTCCGATCGCAACCTAAACGCCAAGCTCAGCTACCAATACCCCATGAAAATGATGTCTTTTTTCTCGTAGCTCAGGCCCAGGAGGATGCAATTTACTTGTTCGCTGAGATCAGCAGTATGATTGCAAGCGGTTCATCACCAATCGAACTGACATCAATGCTATGGCCTTGTGGCATGTGTTTGCTTAAATACGTTTAATTTAGGCCGCGCTGATTGGTTTACTCTGGATTGATTCTTAGGGTACAGATGCCAGCCAATCGCTCTATCCACTCTACTCTACCGTTGATGTATCGTGGGCTCAATCATCGCCCGTTTCTGCCGACGTGTGCAGATTGATCCTTTGATCGGCATATATGCTTATCGACATTCTCCAGGAATGGCAAGTTTCGTGAAACTCCGAATTCTTTGTTCTTGCTTGGGCAATGACCCTCACGTTTTAGAATTTGGATGTGTAACCTTCCCGATATTCGTGGACCGAAATTAGCGGGAACCGATTTTGACTTTTGTGGCCAATGGGTGCTCATGGATCGTGTCCCAAGTTTCTTTCTGGATCGTCTCGTGTATTGCCTTTCTCAGTCCTTGGAGTCGATTTGATATACAAAGTTACTTCGGTTTTTGTCTGCTGTCGGTCCTTTGATCTTCGGTAGAATCTTTCCTAGTGTTTTTGTTGGCTTATGAAGCAATTCAGTTCCATAGGACTTGAACAATCTTGATGTAAATTCGGAAGTATCTGATGGGCCGCAGGACGGTTCGTGTTTCGGTCTGCTCGGCAACCGTGTCCCGGTAGTGCTTACTGTTAGCACTTCGAATGCTGCAGCTTCATGTGCAACCGTTGAGCAGAAACGTTTGAAACAGATGTATTTAATCTTGTTTCATTCTCCTCACAGTGCTGTATTGGAATTGGGCTTTTTGATGTGTTTTCGTGTGGCTTTGACCCGTATGCGTCCTTTTGCGGACAGTCATAACGAGACTACTCCTTGACCTGGTGTGACGGCTCGCGTTCCTACATATCCTAATGCTAATGAACTATTGAGAATGACTTATCTTAAGCCGAAGATCCAATCATGCCTGGAAGGTTGATTGGTAGAGGCCTGACCGAGCAATCTCCTGATCTTTCCAGTTGGGGGTTGATCTGAGTTAGCAGCTCAGTCGTAAAAACGAGTGGAAGAATAAATGATCCAAGTAGATAAGCTTCCACTCAGCCATACCCCACTGCTTTGTGGTCAGGTTCTTGTCAGAACCAAAGGCTTTTGTCGAGAACCCTAATCGTCCTTCTGCTCACACGCCTACAAATAATTCCATATTGCATCGGTCATCGCGCAAGATAATCAGGATCTCCTTACCCATTGCATCGAGCGAGCTGCGTAATGGTAAATATGCTGCTTCCCAGGGTTCCCTCCCTTTAATTCTATCTGTCCCTTCCGACTCCAAACGAACCTCTTTCCCCCCTCTGCTTACCCATAACGTCCTCATTGATCGCACGCCCGATACTAACAACGGTTCGTTGTCAGGTAGTGTAGGAAGTTGTTTTCAGCCTGCTAGCTCAGTTTCTCAAGCCTCAACTGAATCTCGGTTCCTTTAATGTGCGCATTTAAATGCAAGCTGGCCAACAGGCGTGTTTGGCTCTGGCAGTAGACTCACTTTCTATTGATGTCTGCTGCGTGATTGAAACACGAATTCAGGATTCGATTAGTGTGGAGTAGAGTAGAGTAGAGTAGAGTAGAGTAGAGTGGAGTGGAGTAGAGTAGAGTAGAGTAGAGTAGAGTAGAGTAGAGTAGAGTAGAGTAGTTCAACTAGCTGCGCCTAACGTCTCGTCAAGATATTTCCTTCACCCTTCAGAAGACGAAGCACCTCAAGCTGTGGGTCAACGCGGTGTAGGAATAGTCTTGAGTGAGAAGGCTGAAACAGCCCTTTTAGACCGGATCCCAGCAATGTAGACCTGTGGTGGGATCAAATTAAGCAGGTTATGCATTTGGCAGCAGATTTCGCCTGTAGCCCTAGATCTAGCGTTCATCAAAGACACTGGATCGTGCAAGGGTCGCTGGATCTAACAGAGCATAAACGCCAGCTGCTTAACTGTAAGTTGAATGAGATGTGTCGGCAGTTGCAGCGTCAGTTGACGATTAGCCCTAAGAATGACCGTCAGAAGTGGTGCGTTAAGGTAGCCGAAGAGGTGGAGGAAGCGGTGGCTTTAGGAAGCAGTCAAGGACTGTATAAGCTTAAACGCAACATCGGTGGGTGGCCAGCTTCGGTGAGCGAAGTCGTGTGCGATAAGAATAGAGAGCTCATCCATGGTGGACCCGAAAGATTCAGCGGTTGAGCTGAACATTTCATGGGTCAGGTTAGTGCTAAAGCAGTTATTCCGATGTCCCCATTAGCGAATCCTGGGAAATGTCTGATGACCCCAACGGATTTGGAAGTGGAATCGAATATTCGGCTTCTGAAGAGGGGAAAAGCAGCTGGCTAGACAAACTTCCCCCAGTTCTTCTCAAACTAGGTGGAGAAGCCCTGATTAAATCAATTGCTTCCTTCATTCGTGAAATTTGAATTGAGGAACATATTCCGTTATCGTGGGGTAAGTTACAGGTTGTACCCATCTTCAAGAAGGGCACACGGGGTGTCTGTAGCAATCACCGTGGGATTAGTTCAATTCCGATAGATTTATAGTCTTAGATTCGATAATGGCGCATCGCTTGATACCTGTTGGCGAGAGTAACATTCACGAATAGCAGGGCGAATTTCGTCCATGTCGAGGTTGCATCGACCAGATATTCACCTTTCTGCAGTTACTTGAAAAGCGCCACACACACGCACCGCAGCCCTACGATCGTAGTCCTTCTCGACTTCAAAGGCGCGTTCGACTCAGTGAATCGAACAGTGCTATTCAGTGTTCTCCATTAGAGTGGTATGTCAGCGTAATTCGTGAACTTGTTGCGGGCATAGTACTTTCACACTTATAATCGCGCAAGTGTACGGTGACTTAACACGATCAGTTTTTCTACAAGGGTGTCCCATCTTTCCATTCTTGTTCAACCTCGTGACGGAAGATGTCTTAAGAGGTCTTCAAAATGCAATGATCGAGGTGGGAAATAGAGGGAAGCTGTGTGACCTAGATTACGTAGATGGCATCGTGTGCCTGTTGGAATCCGCGGCCCATGCACAACGTGCAAAAGATAAACTCTCGAAGTCGGTTACTCGGTTTGGCATGTGCTTTGCACCTTCAAAGTGCAAATTGCTTTGCAGGAATGGACGACATTAGTGCCGAACTTGATACTATATGGACAGGAGTTAACGATTATGGATCGTTTCAACTACCTTAGCAGCTGCGTGTTAAACGTGTGGAGGTAAACACGCGTATCTCAGGCTCGAGCGCAGTAGGCTGGACTGAAGCACTCGTGACATCGGTCTGATATTTCACTGAGGTTGAGAGTTTGTGTGCATTGTGCGGCAATGTTCTCAGTTCTGTTGTATGGTTGCGAGACCTGAAGTGTGCATTTCGGAGATGTTCGTTGCTTGGGGGCTTTCGACTGCTGATGCCTACGTAGGACCGCTAGAATTGGATGGAGTGGCGGGGTGAGTAATACAGAGGTGAAGAATCTAGTATTAGGTTCCAGAACAATTAGTCTCAACGCGTGAAGCTTATTAAACTACGTTGGTTGGGTCTTGTGTTGCATATGGTGAACACTGGTCTCCCATACCGTACTCTATTTTGCGTTCGTCCCACGGAGCAGAAAAATGCATGTGGAGGTCAGCAGATAACGTGGCAACGTGGAATGAGAAAATGCACAAAGAATGAAGGTAAAGCAGATGTTTCACCTCTTCGTGGTTGGATCCCGAAAGACCCGTGAACTAGGTGACTGGAGTCACTGAAGGAAATGGCAGTGTACCGTGAGCGGTGTTGGTCGTGTTGTCATTTTCTCTCAATTCAGAATGATTGAAAAATAATGTTTGTACACTTAGACTATGTTTCGTATGTTGGCCGCAGCAGCATTGTTAGCTTTCTTTACCTGTGTAGGTCCACTCCCTGTTCCTTTTGCATATCGGCTCCCTTTATACAAACAAGTAACTTTGGGGAAATGACAGCTGTGATTTGAGTCTGTCTTGCTGTTTAGCGCTGTATGATGTTGATGATGATGTCCTTTTCGCTGTATTGTCGTTTCCAATGTTTGTGTATTTGTCAGCGCGACGAGCATGTGTAGAAACGGGTGGCTGTAGTCCTTCTCTCTCTTCATTCTGAACGCGATATTCTTGTAAACTTCGTTGATGACCGTGAATGTTCGTTGCAGTCCATGTCGTTCGATTACCAACTGTTTGTTAACACAACGCAACCGCAGTTTTGGTCTTCTGTCCGGCAGAACGGGTTTTCCCCATTGAGTTTGCCTTCACTTGGTCATAAAACGTATCCTCGAACTTGAAATGCGTTAGCAGGCACAATTCTGCTAATTCGCATAAACCGCTCGACTTCAGTTGTTCGTTCCATTGGCGTTTTTTACCTATAAGTTCTTGCACTGCTTGCTTCGCCAAATCTAAAGGTACCGAAGTGGGAAAAGACAAAGCCGTGAAATCGTGCCTTAATTCTCATTAACGGGTGTCCCATGAACTGTAGTTTCTGTAATTCCGAATTTACCGCGCCGTTTAGATTTCTCAAACGTTCTTTGTGTTAAAATTTATTGTATTGTATTGTACTGTATTGTGTTGTATAGACCTTTGCATACAGTCAGTAACGTTGCATTTCAGCCAAAAAAGCGAAGGTAAAAATAAAATAAGAAAAATTAAAAATTCACTCATCGCCTCATAAATAATTCAAAGGAACTCATCCAGGACTAATCATAGCACATTATGACAGGCTGCTCAGGAATTCGGCTGAATTATTGAAAAAGTAAGGTAACTTCCTTTACTCCACTTGTCTGCGCGTACCATAGAAACACCTACGGACCGCCTACTGCCTGAATGTTCATTTTTGGAAGGTGTCGTTCTCCTTTTTATTCGAGGCGCGCTTATTTGTCTTTGGTGGTGTAGTTCAAATATCGTACATTATTTTTGCAGTGATCCGCTGCATTTTTGGATTTTGAGGAGTGATACAGCCTTTTCAAAATACCACATGTATCTCATGAGTGGCTAAACACGGGCTGTGAGAAACGCATCGTCCAGGTGATTGAGTGTGCAGTTTGCAAAAGGTTCACTCGAAGGGCTTGGATATTAGGAGTTGGCATAGTTGGTGTGGCCGCTGCAAACAGACCACATGGAGTGCTTACCTGAAACAGCCGCGTAGTGATGTACTGTTGCAGACGCCGTTAATAAGGATCAATAGTTCAAATTTAGCACCTGTGGTAGCAAAATCAAGGTAATCTGTGGAAGCGGCAGGGCCGATGGAGAACGAAATCTTTGAGCTCGTGCCAAATGAAATAGCAGTCATTCCGAGGGCGTCAGCATCGATCTCAATGAGGCAGGGATGTGGAAGGAATAAGGCATAAACCAAGGGTAGTAGAAGAAAGCAGCCCAGAAAGACAGTCTCCCGAAACGGAGAAGCGAGTGATCACGGAATCCGTTCACCCAAGGCTAACTGATTTAGTACAGGAAATCCTCGTAATGAATAGGGCTCCGAACCACATGTTACTGGCCCTCAGTCGCGAGGATTCATTTGTTTGCGAATGAAAGGCATGTAAAGGACTGGACTGTGGGGGCCTCCAGGATGTCTTACGGACTGCTGGCATTCCACTTAATGTGGTCATTAGGGGAATGCATATTTTAGGAGTGTGCAACGCACTAAACTCTCTGAGGGACAGTTGGTCAATAAAGGCGATCTAGGTTGAGTTCACCGGTGATTCTGCCACAGATAAGTGCTTTCAAAGTTGAGGAGTGCACAGGAGACAGGTATTAGATAGTATCCGACTGATCAAAAGGTTGTCTGAGGCCTGGACCGGTGCATGGTGGAAGTAAGAAGGTACGGGGATATAGGGGCGGTGGAATACCCCACGGACATACATTCCGAGGCCCGTCATCCGCGTTCCATATTCTCCTGGATTAGTAGTGATTTAAGATATACTAGAAGATGATAGCTATGAAGGTCGTCTGAATTTGGAAGAGAAACCAGGATTTGAAGTGATTTCAACCCCATAAGTGATCTCGAAGCTGCGCTGGACAAGGTTATTCGACAAAAGTCACCAGAAGCCTCATAACAGCCTACAACGGCATAAAAAGGAGCAATCCTCCCCAGCCTTGCACTGGGGAACAAAGAGAGCGAAGGTATGGGAGTAACTATGGAGGGAAAGCCAATGTGATGATAATTTGCACCAACGCAGGTAGCATCAGGAACAAATCGATGGAACTAGTAGCCACAGCTGACGAAAGTGAAAGGCAAATAGTTGGAATTTCCGAGACATGGCTGACCGAAACTGAACAAATCTAGCAAGGATTATGAAAACGGTACCATGTTTATACACAGGACAGAAGTTGGGGCACTGTTTGAGATGTGGTGGCATTACTCATTGGTCCACAAGAAATCCGACGTCACACTAATCAGAGTGAATGTACAATTGTATGCTGTCATTGTGAGAGTGAACGGACATAGAATTGCAATTGTATGAGTGCGTAGGACCCCATCCTCCGAAGAGCCTTACAACCTCCAACTGACACAGGGATTAAGAAGCATTGCGATCAGTGCGAATTTCATTCTCACTGTGGGGGCTTTTACCACCCTGAGATCCAGTAGAATACAGAAAGCTATACTCAGGGCTGACGAAGCTTTCTTGTAGTAGATGCATCAAGCGACCATGGTCCAGTACGTCAAAAGAACACTAAATACAGGGCGGGATATAACCTATAGATTATTGACCTAGTCATCACCCGATATGAAGACGATGTAAATGGACTTAGGTTTCTGCCGCTACCAAGTAAGAATGACCGCGTGACACTGAGGCAATCATATGAGTGCGCTCGTCACCGAGTGTAGAAATTTAGGAAACCTGCATATTAGAGAGCTCTTGTACAAGGCAGTCCAACCAGATTGGGACGCGGGAGATTATGTGGATGTGGAGAAAATTGCATCCAGAGAAGGGTGGCGGAAGCAGCAACCCTGACTTGTGAGCACATGCAGTTCGCCGAGCAATTAGGAGGTGAGACAGAAAGCGCAGCGTTTACCAGGAGCTAGAGAAGCAAAAGGCATGAAAACAATGTGCACGTTCACCTTGCATCAATGACAGCAATTCTCACTATGTTGATCGCTTGTGTTGCTGTGACAGTGAAGCAGTAGGAACTTTTAGAGTCACAATATAGGCAGTAATGAGGTAATTAAAAGACCTTACTTAATTTAACTTTGTGCATTAAACATATCCCGCATTTTCGGCTAAACAGCAGCAAACTTTACGATATTAGATGAGTAAATTACGTCAAGAGGACGTTCATTGGGCAAGAAATCAGCAAAATCCAAATGCGAACATAGTGGTTCATGACTGTGTTAAAACTCAACGACAGGTTTTCTTTTTTATCTCCCCAAGATAGGTTATTACCGACATTTCACGGGCCTTTTTGACAATCGACGGAGAGAGCAATTTAATGCTTCAACTGCCAATGGAAAAGTGGTACGGATTAATGGTACAATAAGGTAGGAAATGCAACCATCTTGCGCAGAAATGAAACGCATTAATTTTATGATTCGTTAATTTTGTTAGTGGGTGCACTACAAGTGGACCTGCCACGCGATAAAAAAATTGAGATTTGTAGCGGGAAATTCTTAAAGAAAGTTTTCCCACATTTTATCCATTCAAATTGTTGACTCTGGTACGATAAAGGATAGGCGAAACCTTTTCAACAGTCCGAAATAGAAGAGCATATGGTAGGAGGGGGGAAGTTTGCCATTGTGGTGACGCTGCTGGAGTTCAAATTTTAGAAAACAGCTAATAGAAGAAAAACAATTTTTTCTTACCGGCGAAGCCCTTTGTGGCGCTCTACCAGAATTTGGTAAACATGTTACCTCAAACAAAGTGAACTTCTTCCCGCTTGAAGTAAGTCGGGTGACAGCAAGCTTATTTCATTCAGTGACCTACCTACATGATGGATATTACTTTCTAAGTACTATTACTTATTGGCTTATGAGACATGAACAATTGCACTATAGAATTGCTGGACGCCACGTCAAAATGGTCAAATGTACTGAATACCCGTGATGCGTGCATTGGTTTCAAGTGTGTAGGAGTGCTTCACTTCTAACAAAAGGCGTAAAACTATTGTGAATAAATCTCGCCTTTTTTTCCACATCGAGTTCAGAATAAGTCGTCATTGAGGGCTACAAGTGGTGGTTAAAATTAAATATCAATTTAATTTCTAACATGTCTGTTTCCTAAGTAACACCAGGGCTTATGGCTCATTATTTCGGGGCTTTGCCACTTCCCGCTGAATACTGGAAATGTAGATTCATGTACTTTTTTTCTTTCTGTTGCATACTGGAGAGGAAGATTTTCATGCGAGGCTGGTTGCATAGATTTCGACAAGATCTGCTTATGCATATATATATGCATATATGTATATATCGAATTTGAGGCGTCAGGAGTGTGCATGGAAGCTCTTCGTCGGAGAGCCCACAGAAGAACCACAACTGTGATTTGTTGATAATTCTTTGTCAGTTGGGCTGAGTTGACAAAGAGCTTCCTTGCACACTCCTGACGCCAAAAATTCGATTCTGGTGAGACATACCAAATCGGTGTGTACAAGTATAAGGATGTTTGGACAAGAGAGCACCGGTACATAGTACGCACAGCCTAGTCAAAGTTTATAAAGTCTGTCAGTTACTTTCTGTGTGAGCCATCTTTAGATGACCCAAAGGGTCCATCTCATAAGAAGCCATCCCGAGAAAGCAGACGTATCTCTCGTGCACAGTGCGTCCAGCCTACCGAGCTGTGCATTCGTTGCGAAGATAGTCTTGCACTTTTATTTTTCCATGCTCATTTTTGCGGTTACTTTTGCAACCTGCACGGCATCCCCTTTGGAGAAGAATAGCAATATAAGTATAGATAACTAACGTATTTCTTGAGTAAGAAGAAAAACGGGACGTAAATTGTTAAGCAACAAATTTATGGTTTGAGCGTTCCACCTTTCGGTGACTTCCAGGTGTTGATATCAACCTAGTTATCATTATTTTCCAATAAGCCTACCCGTGTTATTCGATGGTCCAGTTCACGTCCTTAAGGTCAAAAAAGAAAACATATCGACGTACGAGACGTTTCCAAAAGTATGTTGTTCTCTGTAACTGACAACTGAATTTTGGTTATGCGAAATTTTACAAATTAGCCCTTCGTTGTTTTTTTAACGCAATACGGCACCGTTTGCTTCTTCGTCGATGAGAAGCAGTCCATAAATAATTAAATTTCCGAATCACCTCCCTCTCTAGACGTTTTTACAGTTGACATGTTCGACTAGAAAAAATACCTTATTTGATATTTCCCGGGGGAATTACGCCTATCCCCATGAGATTCAACACAGAAAGTTTTTCTTTTGATCTTTCCAGTCCAAGTAGAAGGATGTTTGGACAAGAGAGTACCGGGTACGCATACCTGACGAGCGACAATAACCGCGAAACCGTTCTTGTGCTCCCGGGCAAATTTTGTTCACGCATCCAGATACTGCTCACTACTTATATACATATACATATATGTATGGATTTGGAGGTCTTCAGTGTAGGAGGATCCTTAGTCACACTAAACTACTAGCTTGCATTGCTGGTTGTTGTTGTCTTAATACGATCTGAAGGCATTTGAACTCGGTAGCTATTCGTTTTGTGTAAGACTTGGGTTGCCTTGCTAATACGCATACGCGTCAAAACGAACGGGTCCAAAGATGACATGGTTCGCCCCCCAACACTTCATAGCTGGTCTTAAATAACAGCCAGTCAGCCACGAAAGTACGATACATCCTGGATGGCTTTAAAAATCCCAGCAAAAATTTTAAAATATCATCGCCAGACTCGAAGGTTCGAATTAGGAAAGAGAACCATACCCCGAAAATTCCAGAGCCTAACAAGCTCACTCACGATGGAGTTTTAGAAAGCACTCAGACTACGACCCCGAAAGTGTCTTCTATCTGATTTCGAAACAGCAACTGACTAAGCCCCTCCGTCGACGAAATAGGGAAGACTCGACCCAACAATCGAACGAGAGAATTGTGCTGTACATTTGGTGGCCTTGACGTAACACCGACACGACAATTCACGCGACGACAGACCACAACATAGGGGTGCTGACTGGCGGAAGCAATTTGAAAGCGAATACTCTCGTAAGGTGCATCACGAGTGAAAACGTACAGATCTTGTGTGCGATAAAACAAACAAATGTCACAGAATTGATATCCATCGTCAAAGCAGATCTTAACGAAAACGATGTCCGAAAATAATCGATTTTCTCCGAAAGAATGATGCCACTACAGTCCTTTTCCAGCAGATCCTTTAAAACAAATGGTTACCGGCGCAAACTTAATGTTCGTTTTCATAGTGTCACAGATTGACGACTAAGACTTAAGTTGTTAATGACAAGTGTTAGGAAAATGGCAAGCATACCTTACAGAGATATGTACTTGAATAAAGAACATTATAAACTGGAATTTAGAGCAAATAGATCCGATTCGAACGCTTCTGGATATAATAAATGGGAATCTAATGGAACTCCGTCCAGTTATTGAATGACTCACTGACCACACAACTCGTATCCCGACCAGAGAACACAATGTGGGCAATCAACGTGTATTATCAAGAAGCTGGTTCAAATTAAGCACAGTAACATACCTCAGAATCGTGAGCGCATGCGGCCATGACAAACAACATTATACAATCAGGGATTAACCGAACAACGCCGAGCCAGCAGATACAGCTACGTCTTCAAGAAGGGGGACATTAAACTTCAAAGTGTGGGTAGATATAGGACCGAAACGGACCAATCAGAAGAGTCAGAGAGAGCGGCCGAGCATTTACAGTGTCTTGGATGGGAAGTGAGGGAACTGTAGCGCCAAGGGGTAGGCACATGAATCATGCAGATTTCTTGCCAAGCGAAGTAGAATGATCGAGGGATCCGACAATCAAATGGGTTGGCGGATGACGCATTACGGACTGATTGCGTATTGTTAATGAAGGCAAGACCAAGTAACAACACGAACAGCACAGATGTTCGAGTGAAGATAACAGCGTGAGAAAATGCAGACTTGGTTCAAGTGATGATATAATTAGTCTGGACAGCAGGAGGGATGTCAGCGAGAGCCGGTGCAGGTGTGAATGACAAACGTTCATATGATGATAACTGTCAAGACCAGTTGGTAACTCCTGTCCACACAGTAATCATAAGTGAATGCGAGAATAGGCCAGAAAAGTCTTCGTGACCTCTAACAGAGCAGGTACTAAGTGAACACAGAATCGCGGTGTGAACAAACAAGCGGCACGGGGGCTCAAAAATTACGGAAATTATCACCTAAACAACCAGCTCAATTCACGAAATGTAACAAATCTAACCAAAGGGAATGAGGCATGAAACAAGCGCATGAACGAGGGAAACAATCAATCGGTTGAGTGGGTATTTTAATCAACGTAATCCGGAACTTTATACAGTGACTTTGGTGACTGTTAGCATTTTCGCGAATAGCCAAATTTTCTTCTGGAGAATTTAGTTTCAGTGTTTACTCCTATTAACTAATTCACCCTGATTTTTATTGCCATCTCGGCAGGATGATTACCGAAAAGCAAAGTAAACAAATAAAGCTGGGTAAGAAAACGCAGTACAATAATTCACACCGAAATTTACTACGACTTTTTGAATACAAATGGGCCATTGACTAGGGGACTCGGACACGGTATCTGGTGTAGGTAACCACCACAGATATCTGACGGAATTCAAGCCGGACGTTTAACTTATCCTATTCAGCACAATCAACCGACTGTTTATGAAAATATCGGATCTGTCCCTCGTACTTCAATCACCGATTTTTGTTCACATTCATATTATCTATGCACAAGAATGGTGGCTGAACTCGGATATTGTTGGTTTTTTTCTGTCTCCGCCTTGGTTTCCTAAGGTACTGCCTTCTATTTAAATGGAGAATTTGGAGAAACCAGCTGTGATTATGGGATCATTGTGCTAGTACAAAATCCGGCTAGCTTCTTTGCGTTGTTTGAACTGTGGTGATATACGTGGTCAACTTTTCGTTTCATTCACCAAAGAGGAACTCAGTAGGGGTGGCATTCCTACAACTGGCGGATACCCAGCTTAGACAAGTGAAAGTTGCCCACATGAATAACATGAATTATGTCATCGTAACAAATCAAAGATTGCAGTCTGACATTAATTAAACTGCTATTTTAATCGCTAAATTCTCGGTCTGTTTTTGTTTGCTGCAGTGACTTCTGTATGATAAGAGAAGTTTACCGTAATGAACTAGCTGCTACCATCAGTTCTTCATGTGAATCATTATGTACTGAATCACAGTGCACGTGTTTATCTTCAGTGTGAGCAAATCACTTTATACGAAGATTCAGATTTTGATTGCCAACAGGTTTAAGCATCGAGCCCAGAGAAACTAGCATTGTGAAGACATTTTCTGCAAAATTTTCCTCTCGGCTAGAAGTTTCGAGTATTTAGTATTTCTGAGTGCAATCTTAACAAATGATATTTCTTGTACTACTGCTTTATCCTGCCTCTGGAAGCAGTTTGGACACGTTTGGCGGAACTGAATTTTTGACAGACGCCCTCTTGATGGAGCGTTTCGGCACTGGAAACTGGTGAATTTATCAGGACAAAGTCAAAAAGCAACTACTCTATGCAAATCCAACACTAGCAAACTTTTCCGGAAACGTTAGGAAAAATAGAAAGAACATAATGTCCGTCTGAATAACACAGATAAAATTGTAATCCAGAAGAGACTGTTGATTCAAAACTCAATTATCTTTGTTCTTATTCATACCTGACCAAGGTTTCTTGGCTGCATTCTGGTCACGTAAGAGTTAAAATGCACCTGTATCATTTGGCCAGCTGATAGTCGCAATAGCGTAAAACGAAGTCAACGAGATCGGACTTATCTGTTACACTGCTGTCCATGATATCACATTGATGTATTTAGCTTTTTTGCTGCCCTATCTGTTCGTCGCTGTTTGTGCCCATCTGCTTTTAACGGCTTAGCATTACCATTCCGATTTCAGTAGAGGTTCAATTGTTATTCAAATTCATGAATTACTGAAATAAGTCACCCTTAATATACTTTCTGCATGCACCTACACACCTTGCTTCCACATACGCAAGTTAAAAACGGCCTTTCTGAATAAATTCACCGAAGTTGATCGAAAACTAGAATGTTAGTTTGTGGGAAACATGCCGCATTTCCTGAAGTGCCCTACATTATTTTGGCCTCCAGTTTCAGTTTAACAAATGCAAAGACTTGTGAACACTGACGAGGCGGCTCGATTTGATAATAATAATAATAATAATAATAATAATAATAATAATAACAATATAAAAACTATATCTACTTCCATCAATTATTTTGTAACAAATGTCCCATATTTCTAGAATTAGCCGGAGCCACGGAAGGAGTGCAGAGCTTTAGAGGTGACATTCACATTCCAATCCCTTTATCCGTTTGGCCATCACACGTTCATATCAGGATAAATACTCAGCGTTCACAGTTAAGATATCTTACATGCAGACATTCTGACCTCGTTCCGGCTATTACATTCTGCAATGTAACGATGTGTTTTCAAATAAGCAGGACTGTTCGTTAGTTGTCATCGTGCCACCTGATGAGAATATTTACGGTAGAATTATGTCATGACCAAGTATTTGTATCTGGGCCTACCTATAGATAGAGGTTGCAAGTTGCGGCCTTCATTTGCATCCATTATTCCGTGCGAAGTCAAAGGGGCATTTTCGAGGGGAGTTCACGAATTGACAACGGATTATCCGCTGATTCCCGTCTCCAATGAAACCTACTTTGACTTCGTAGAGACAAGCATATAAAACAGCTATATGCAAGCAAACTACCGATGGTAAATTCATCAGTTTTCACGAACATCTTCATATGTCTGACAAACGGGATTCATTGAGCGAGTCACAAAGTAACCTCGCATGTTCAGCATTAACAGGACGGAACGGCCATATTTGGTTCCTGGATATTAGTATCGAAATACATTCTGACGCAATGATCGCACTAGAGTACTTATTACAAATCATCTTGCTCTGATCATTGGCTGCTATATCAAGAATGTCATCCAGATCGTCCACTAAAATGCATAAAATGGGGCTGATGAACCCCATATTTTTCAGGCCACTTTAACGAGAACAGAAAACTTTATAAAACTTTTGCAAAACTACTTTAAACTAATTGTGCAATCGACAACACTAGCCTCGATCAGAAGTATTTATTAGTTTCATTTCAAGGAAGGCATTTTTTGCCGCCATCAAACAAGGCATATCCTCTATCATCAGAAGAAGAACATTCAAAGTGGCTGACTTGGTTTTTACTAAGGAGATTATAATTGTTCTGGTGGCGGTAAGAAAAAACAACCCGATACCATTAACAGTCGGCACAAACGCCATCTAAATGAAGGGGAGAATCACCTCAGGATTGGGCTAGGTCCGCTATAAGCATAGACCTTCATGACTGGAGGCATAAGGTCGACCCAGCGGACGTGTTCTCCATAGTCCATCGCATCAGAGCAAGGAAAATAGTGAGTGCCGCGGGTCGCGTGAAACGTAGATTGTTTAACTCGGTAATTTGCGTATTCAAGCAGGTGTCGCTCACTCACCAGTTTTTCGATCCGCCTTATCTTTCCATCCTAAGCCAACTTTTTCCTTTGCTGTCTCGTTATTGCCCTTTTTGCTTTTACACTAGCTCATACATACTCACCGTCTTGTTTTTCGCATACCCGGTCTATCCTTCCCGTTTGGCTTTCTGACACAGGCAACCCTGTTCGCTATACAATGTACTATAGCTTCGCAATATCTGACGGTAGGAACGCAGTCAAAACGTGTGGCTAAGTATGACGCCTTCATAAAATAAGGAATTTAAACAATTCGTTTTTGCTGAGACAACTGGTTAGCGTTAAACGAAACATCCTAACTGGCGGCCCAAACAACCTCCTCGATGAATGCGATTTGCGTGAGCGGAAACCACTTTTACTGTTTCAGGAAACTTAATTCATAGAAAGCGTCAGTTTTAGTTGATATACCTAGCACAATATCAACAGTGTTTAGTTCTTTCGGACACTGGTAAAATAACCTACTAAATTAAGTTGAAAATCATAATAGTGAATGGAAGTTCACTGGTCTAACCACCTCTTGGCTGCCTCATCGCTGAAACACCTTTCCTGTTAGATTCACCTAAAGTTTTTTGCTTGTTTCAATTCCTTTTTTTATGCATTTATTTTCTTAATTATTTTATTCTCTTATTTCCCTTAATAATGAAACAACGATGTACATCAGCTTTCAGTAAGGGGGGCCGCGGCCAGCAGAGGGCTGCCAAGTGGGGAAGTTGATTCGCGGTGGCAGGATTCGAACCCGCGACCTTCACATCCAAACGCCATTACCTTTTCCATTTGGCCACCGCCGGCCAACAGCAGTGTTGACACTGGTGAATCCGAGTTTTATTCGTCAACGTTTAAAATCAGCTGTTTTCACCGTTAATCTAGCTCAAACTCGGCAGGTGATAGCCCCGCACCGCGGTTAAGCTAGAACTTGGCTTTTCTAGACTGCTTTTTCAGAATATTGGTTGTCTACTAGTGTAGAATTTATAATCCTGGCCAGGAAGCGCGAATGAAATTCTCTGAGGTAAACACTGGGTGGGTACCCGAAATGTGCAGACTAACCAGAGCGGCTAGTGAACAGAAACAATTCCTCCGATCGAAACGTAATAATTCCTAAGTGCGCTGCTTCGCATCCTTCCATTTTTGGCTTGCTAATGTCACCGTCCTCACGCAAAAGATCTTGGAAACCGGTACTCAGAAACAGTCAGCTCTCACCGATCTTCATGAGATGGCTATGCTTCATAATCACGAAAATGTATCGAGTGAACTCTGGTGTTGTGGGGCTCACCTTTTAGAGGAAAGCTAATGTTCGTACTGTATTATGGCTATCTTCGGTTAGAAAAACAAAGAGGACTTTGTAAAAGTGAAGCAAGATCCCGTCCCCGAAACAGTGTTGGTAGCTGACTCCAGCTTATACACACAAAGGTAAGTAGGATAACCCTGGAGTGCACTCATCGAGAAAGCAAAAGGTGTGTTAGTAGCTGGAGACTGAATGTTTCCATGACATGATACACCATGTGCTATCATCGATCAACTCACTACTAAGAAACCGTACAAGCGCTGCACAGCTGTTTCATTCTTGTTAGGAATCATCAGTAACAACAAAGATAATGCCAAGTAACGAATTATTTCAAGAAAACATTCAATCTCCTGCTGCTAACGCATACCAAGGAACTAGACTCTGTATGTCATGTCCGAAGCCTTTGTCCTACTTAGGCTGCCTGCGGAGAAGTCATCTATCAGTGGGGATCGATTGCTTTGAGCTAGCGGCCCATGGCCATGTAGCTCATTAACGGATAGATGCGACATCACCTGGTGAAGTCCAATAAACCGTCGAGCGCCCTCCCGGTAGCGTAATGGCTAAGGCGTTCGACTCGAAAATTGTTCGTCCTGGCTTCGTGTCTCAGTTCAGGCGCGGAGGATATGCACTGGTAATAGTTCATAACAAGAATGAAACAGCTGCTTCCTTGGTTTCTTAGTAGTGAGTGAGGGCGATGACATCATATGGTGAACTAGTCGATGGCTGTGTAAACCGAGCAAACTGATTTCGTGGGGTAGGGGGAAATAAATGACATCAGTCAATGAGAGCAGTCAGTTTGAAAGCAACAAGAAACCCCTGGGTTCCAACCGAAAATTGTTTTCATTTACCAGACAGCAGCTCCGCCGTACACTTTCAAACCAAGAGTTTGGAAGCAAACAATTCCCCGTACATTTATAATCGGTCAGTGTTTCAGCACTTTTTAACCTCGTTCGTGCATGGTTTCATTGAGTTTGTACATTTCTGGGTAGGATTGGGTCTGTAACCTAAAAACAACTCCGACATACCAAAATGTTTACACAGCATATTCCAGTTTAACCCTTGTTCAAACTCTATTTCCTGGCTTTACTTCTTGTACTATCACTTTACGAAGGGAACCCAGACAAATTCTTATTTTGTACAGTGAGTGAGAAGTTGATCCTATGCTCCCGGCAGTTCGTATCAGTCGTCACCTGAATATTCCTGACTTCTGTGAACAGGCGCACGCCGGATATAATTGCATCTAATGAATTTTGCATGTGCAAGAAGAAAAAACCAGTGTGTTCACTTGTAATGTTGCGTAAATTTATTTGGAACGGACTAGCCCTTCTGATGATGAACAGTTTATTACTCGTTTTGGTCGCGCTAAACATAAATCTCATGTCTTCTACTATGATGTCGCATTTTCGGCGCTCGACTCTCAAGTACAATGCCATTTATACTCGTTCCACATGTCAGACAGCATGATTAGTTTTGAGCTAAAATTCTCCTATCCACAGTTATTGTTTTCCATCTAGTGCTCTGTACGCATCCATTTTACTTTACACAGCATAGAAGATCAAATGACATTGTAGTTGGCCCCATTGTACACTATTCGACTTATATATAGACCAATGCAAGTGTTGGGACCGCGGATTATCATTGAGGAGAACAAAGTTGGAAACTTCTGTACACTTGTTCGGCTGTCAAGTGCTCGGCTCTCATTGACGACAAATTCAACCAAATGACAACCGAAGTCAGCCAGAGTTGTCAATCCATTCTATAAAGACAAACAATTTGGTTGGCTTATTACGGACATTGCAATTCGGCAAATGCCGCAACCGCGCAATACACATTTCATTTGATGTTCACAGAGTGTGACTCTGACCTTGTAACGACTCTATCTACGTAGTCAAGCTATGCATCTATGGCTTACGCATAGTCATTATCGAGCATAAAGGCAGTGGAAGAAATTCGTCATATTCCTTTCCATTCCCAATAGCAGACAAGCTATTTCTCAAAAGAACAGAACTGGTTTTTCATTGTTGACCTTCTCGCGAGACAGATATAATGAGTGAGGGATTGAATACAAGAAATATCTATCGCTTTGTACACCTGGAGTGAACGGACAACAAACAGACACCACAGTACGACCTTTCAAAGGATTATTTGAGATTTTTTAAAGTAAGAGCATCGATACGCTGTCTTACTCATACCTCCCATACAAACTTAAGCAAAATTGTCTTGCATGTAATGCCAGCTTGTGAAAACGTTTGTTTTTCGTTGTGAAGTCGAGAAGCATCTTCCACAGCTTAATTCACCTCGCTTGGATCTTCCATGTAGTTGCCATAGAAGACGAGGTTTCACGCAACAAAATGCACCTCACCTACTTATATGACTTGGACCACCTGTCGAATATTTTTGCTTGGTTGTTCACTGTGCCAGGTTGTTCGCTTATTGGGCGTTTCGCCTTTGATTTTTTAAATATGTGAATTGGGCGTAATCCAATAGTACATCAAACTTTAGGAATTAATGATTGCTAGCTGTTTATTGTTCTCAACGACGTCCTTTTCTTCGTGTTCCTGTATGGAAATGCAAACAAGGGGACTGTACACACGGTACGGATTGCTTGACTATCTGTTCTTCCGAAACATTCGCAAGCAGATGGGCGATCACGTGAACATTGTGATATCCGGGAGTGCACCTTTGCAACCGGAAGTGCTGTGCTTTTTGAAAGCCGCCTTCTCTTGCCCGGTAAGTCAACTTGATTGCGTTCGTACTGGTGTGACCTTATGAGTCATATTATAAAAAAATTTTCATGACTCTAGAGGACTGACGAATATTTTATCCCATTCTATTCAACCGATCCATTGCGTGCAACATGGCAGACCAAAAATAAGTGGACGACAGATTTTTCGTTCTAGATGCCATGGGGATTTACTGGACAATAGCTCATCAAAAGAATCCCTTATAGTAAACTCCAATCATCCGACGAATTTGGTCGGTTTAATTTGCTAATTTGGACAATTTATAACTGAGGTTGGTTCACAATCGTGTAATTGATTCGAAGCAAAACAGTTTACCACGGAGCAAAGCAATCTGTCTAGAGCTATAACGCGTACAGATGACAGCATGAAAGAGTTAAATTGTTTCACAATTTGTCTAGAGGTGAACTCTTCCACGTGAGCTATTGTTCCTGCGAATGTTTCTAATTTAGGCTTTGATTTTTGTCCACAGTCGTTTGTATTTCGAAACCATCCGCGTGTCTGAAGGTCTGTTTACCTGATTTATTTAGAATAAACCACTATGTTATTGTGCACTCATGTTTTATTTTAGGCGACGGAATACAATCAACTTAAGTAATCAATGAATAATCCATAAACAGGAAATAGACAGCCTGATAAGATCGGATGAAAACAAATGTTTTGTGGATAAAAAACGGCCGGCATTATCCGAAGAGAAGTGGGATCCATGGGACATGGTTCTCCATGAAGCGAATTATAATGGTATCGGGAACGAAAATCCCCTTTTAGTGAGGTTGCATCTAGGGCAGATTCAGCATATTAGAAATTCCACGGGCTTGCCTATAAATAGCAGTAGCGAAATATCATATTAGACTAGATTAGCGCAGGAAATAATTTGACATTTTCGTCCCCGGGTCACCAGTATTGCACGTCTGGATCATTTGACCCTTTGGAAATTACCTGTACAGCGCATCCAGTGTTAAAAGTGTTCGCTTCTTAATGAAGACATGAAAAGTGAGTTGTACAAAAAACAATTGTGTTTTACGTCCCCACATTGTTTTCAAAGGTACTTGAAGGATACGGATCAACTGAAACGGGCGGTATTGTTTGCACATCTCTCATCGGCGATACGACAGCCGGTCATGTTGGTGCATTAGGTGTCGGTGTGATTGTCAAACTTGCCGATGTGCCAGATATGGGCTTTGTTGTCGAACGGGATCGAATGGGGGAGGTATGTAAAACACCGCGAGTGACGGTGACTTTTATTTTTCCAAACTAAGCGCATAAACGGTGTAGATTTCCTTCAATTTGACGAAAATTGCTTCATTAGTGGTTCCGTTAATTTTTAATTTCCATGTCATCCTTTTTCCCCTTTGTTGCTGCTTCAGTTCCACGTAAGCCGACTGACTACAGTTTTTATGTGCTATTTAGTAGGATTATCAATGGCAAATGATATTAAGTTCGATCAAACAATGATAAGTGTTTTTGTTTTTTTTCTCACAGGGAGGCACAAAATCTGGACGTCCTGTTATGTAAATTAAAAATAGAAAAAGCTCATGGAATCGTATACATCCTTTTGAAGACCATATTGGAACGAATTTAGAAATCGATAACTCAAGACTAGCTGGACCTCGCGTCTGAATCTCGTTGATTCGGCTGTCCAGCCAAGTACAGAACCAATAAGAACCTGCAACATTTGCTGGTAGACAGTGTGCAATTTGACTGTTTTGAAACAAAAATGGGGCAAGGCTTGAACAAAATCCAACCAAAGGGACCGAGTTGAATGGTATTATGAATGTCTAAAACCAAAGCCACACAGGATGTGGACTAAGGCAGTGCGGTGGATCGATGCTTCGTAAGTGTGAGGAAACAAGGTGATGGACGAGTGCATCGGATAAATAAATTAAGCCGAATAGATCTATGTTTGAGAAGGAAAAAGTCAGTCGGAAAATCGGAAAAATTACCACCGGTGAGGGCATCGTAATGCACGCGCGTCCAACAGACGACACATTTATCGTTGTTATTGTGTAAAGTCACACATTCGGTCGTCGCCTGTCGCAGCAGATGCTTTATGCCAAAAATGCAACCATTCGTGTCATGGTGCAAAACACGTAGTATTTTATTAGGCTTGATATACGTTTTGATCCTCGGGTAGTCAGTTAACCAGGTGATGTTACTGTCATTTGAGCAGCATCTGAGATCCATTTTTGGATTAAAATTTTCTCCATAGTAATTCTAGCTTCGTACTAAATTTCCTTTTCAAGATTTGTGTGTATTCCGATGGCATGACTTCTGGCTACTATCGTGACGAACTTAGGACCAAAGAACTCTTCGACGACGACGGTTTTATTCGTACAGGTGATGTGGGAATGTGGACAGAAGTAGGTGATTCATTTCCCTTTCCTCTGTGTTCTTTCCAGTTGTCTGCTTGGGGTTTTGTTCACATATCTGTTCTTGATCCTACCATTAACTTTTTGCAATGTCTCCTTATAGGTAGGGGAGAACTAAAAGATTTGAATTACGCCGTTATCCATTTTTTTCTTGGAAAACTGCCAGGAGAATTTTGTCTACTAAACCTAACATCATGTCTTTTCCAGCGACCCCGTTAAATTAGTTCTGTCACTTGTTACAGTTAACTACACCATGCAAATTTCGAGTTGGTAGCGATTCGTAAAATGTTCACAGACTGGTCGTACATGTTGTAACCAATGTCCGGTATCTCAGTCAGCTTTTTCACTGTCAATAAAAGCGATTTATGGTGTTTACTCTCTTACTCACTCTTATTCACCCAAAAGCCGTTTAGCGCCTGGCTCATTAGTGATTAATTCATGCTATGCTCATTCGGGCATTTTGATAGGGTAATCTTTTCTCTCCCCTGATCTGTTTCAGAGTGGAGCCTTGAAAATTGTGGACAGATGCAAGAACATGTTCAAACTTGCCCAAGGCGAATACGTGGCTCCGGAACGTGTGGAAAATGTATACTTGACCAGTCCCTTGATCAATTTTATTTTTGTCGAGGGAAACTCGTTGCACCCGTTTACGGTGGGCGTGGTCGTGCCCAGTTGGACGGCGCTTAGGGAAAGGCTCCTGCAGCAATCTGATACAAATATAGGATGGTCAAAGAGTAATCAGCTAACAGAAGGAGAATTATGCACGGACGAAAGGGTTAACAATTTGCTCCTTACAGAACTCCAAGCAGTTGGCAAACGCGGAGGCCTCAAAGGATTCGAACAGGTCCGTTTTTGTACTTGTTCATGTTTGAACGTTAAAAAACAGTGCATGCTTCTTCTGTTGGATAAGTTAGTAAGATTCTTTTGAGAAAGTGCGACGGAGGCATTTGGGTGGGCTATACTTTGCGTTTACCCATACCGCAGAAAGGATTTTTCTCTGGGAACCCTAACAAGAACGCTTGACTGCAAAGTAGTGAGCAAGCAACCCAGCACGGAAACTATTTACCTCTACCTACCCTGTTCGACGCAAAGGGCAGCAAGATTCTGAGTATTCAGCCCGACGAGTAACGTTGTATGGATTTCAATTCATTATTGCTGCTCCTTGGATTCGGGGGCAAATGCTGCTGCGGATTCCAGCTCCTGAGAAGGGGAATGACTAGGGCTCTCAATCAAATTCTTTGGTTCTAGCAAGAACCTGTCCGTAAGGCAGTGGAGTGTGGCTGATTGAAATCGAATCTTTTTGGGTCTGTTATTCTTCTACTGGTTTTACCGGCTTGGTTGTCATTTCAGGCGGCCCCTTAACTGAAGGGATCCGGGGGGGGGTGAATGTGGTTTCTTTCGCTGGGACTGATTATAGACTGGATTGAGACCAGTTTGACGGGATAGATTCTTCAGAACATGAGAAGTGAATATTCATAAGAATTCAGGAGTAAACACGCTCAGCAGAGAGAATTTTTGGATTTATTTTTAAGTTTTTAAATACCGATTAACTCACCTGTTCCACAAAAGTTGTTCGTTACCGTTTAATTTCCACTAATTTGTGCAAATGTACCGAAGGCACGAAATCCTTGGTTGGGAGATTATGAGGTTTAGTAATAAGCCTTTGTGTTAGTTAGTTGCAACATTCAGAGAAAATAATCAATGAGCCTAATGAATCAGCAGCTGTCTAACTCATAGAATACAACTGCTGTAATGAGCATTACAAAAATGTCAATATTTTATTGAAGATTTTATATTGCCTGCTAATTCTAATACAAAACACCTGTCTAATTACCTTTTCTATTCTATAGGTTAGAGCAATTCATATTGTTGCAGAGCCGTTCACTGTGGACAATGGTCTTCTCACACCCACGATGAAATTATCGCGATGTGCCGTTCGCCGTCAATATGCGCAGGTGGTAGCTGACCTATACGCATCCAATAACTAGGCGAACAACCGAAGGAGAAGATCTACTAACTGGAAGAAGACGGAAAATTTATGTTAAAAAACACCGATTCAATTATTCCGTTCATCTTTTGTCCCTGTTCACAGATCAGTAATTTTCAACTGTCTTATCTGTCTCTCACATTGTCCTGACCAACTTCTTGGCTTTCCGAAATGATCCATCGAACGAATCAGATATTTGTTATCTGCTTAGGTAGACCAATTGCTTTCTACCTGAGCCGCTAAAAGAACAACGCTGCATTCATTTACCGTCATTATGACATTGATTTGTCACTTCATATTCATCAAGCGCGTACTGAAAACGATCGATTTTTGCCATTTTATGCTTTCACTATTTTATCAGCCAACAGGTTACATTTTACCGACCGATATCAGCAATCACGTATCCCAGCCATTCCACTGATTACTTGAGTCTTAGGATCTTTTTTGATGGTATCACGATCAGCCTACCATTCAGTGTATGACTGAAAGTACCACCGCTTTTCGTCAAAATGCTTTTCTTTAGCTCCTCATCAACCTTACTCAGGAATTGCTGTTTTTGAAGACAAGAAATACGCGAAATGCAATCTGAAATGTCCTTATTCCAATCCACTTGATTGAGCAAATATGGAATAAGATAACTCTGGTTTTTTCCTTTCACAGTAAAAGTTTGTGTTATTCATGCCTGCCTTTTGACGTCTACTTTCAATGGTGTTGACTTGGGAGAAATCCATTTTCACAGCAAGTGATCATGTGATCATAACAAAGCAAGAATATGTCGATGGGATGGAATATATCTTGAGGGACAGGAGGCGATTTCCTCCCGACACTCCTCCAGGTAACGACTTGCATATAGAGAAACAGATATCGAGGGGCTACGAAAATCCACGAAGTAAGAAATCCATTAAGACCAATTCTATGCTGCCGAATCTCCGCATACCACAAGCTGGCACGCTGGCCATTGCATATTCTCTTGCCCGTCAGAAAGCATATGCCATCATATTGAAAGACTGTTTTGAATTATCAAACAATCTGGATCACTTGTCAGGAAGTTCTCAGAAAATGTTTTCTGTTAATGCCGATTGACTTTTTACCCATGTTCCCTTAGGTGAAACACTAGATTATTTATGTAACAATTTCACCGGTGAACCTTACTGTACTCATTCCTGTCCCGTACATCCGTTTATGTACTGAAGACAAAAGATCTGACTTTGAACGATAGTCACGCAATCAGACTGATGGCATTGCGGTGGTTAGCTCTCTGGGAACCTCAGTGGTAGACATCTACCTTGGGATGATTGAAAAACAAATGCATATTCACGTCGCTCAATTCATCATGTATAGGCGTTATGACGGTTACATTTTATTTTTACCGATGAGAAGTATTTGATTGAATTCCTCTATCACTTTGATAAAATACGCCCAAACTTTTGGGTTACAAACGAAAGAGAAAATGACGACAGTCTAGGAGTCCTAGATACCGTGATGACTAGATGTCTAGGTGGAACAATACAGAAAACAGTTCACCTTAAAGCAACCTGGAGTGGGAATTACGTTTAGTTTTCCAGCTTTGCATCAGTTGCCTACAAACGGGGTCCCGTAAAAACACTTTTCTATAAAATGTGGCATATTTGCAGTGCGGATCGAGTGCAGAATGAATAGGATTTCCTAACGAAGATGCTCGGGGTAAACGAATACTCGGGTAAGTTTATCGAGATTCACAAAATAGAACAACCTAAAAGAGCTCCAGTCGATTCAGTGGAGAAAAAATCACAATCGCCTTGTCATTCAAGGGTGACTCTCTATTCAGCCGAATCAGTCAAAACTTGAATTGTGCTGTAAAGCTTACACACTACTAAAGAACTGAAGCTCAACAGACACTTAACAGAGGCGCCCGACCCAAAGGCAGATCACGTAGTTAAACAGTTAACGTGCAGCATAGGTGATACATACATTGGTAGAGCAGGTCGCTGCCTCGGTCGACAGATGGGAGAGCACACGCCCAAGTGGGTAGTGAAACAAATGACTTAGCATTCGTCCGAACAGCGGACGAGCACGAGGAACCCGACCTAGTCAATCGTGAAACATCTTACAACCTTCAGTCACCAAACTGACCACAGCCAAGAATTCCGAGGGATTCTACGGAACCGTTACTCGAGACTGCTGGCCTTTCGTGAGACTTTTTGATCTACAGACTGAACCCACCATTGTGAGTGCGAAAACCTTTGACCCTATGTGTGTCTAGCCTAGAGTTAGCCAAGCTGCCTCCGCCAAAGGTTTTCTCGAGTTTGTCATTTTGTTGCGGGACTGAGAATAAAGGAAACTCTTGCACCTCACATTTTGTACGTTCTATCCGTTCTAGTTAACTTGATCAAGGAGACTAAATTTCCTAAATTAGAATGAGATCCTCTGGAGAAGAAATTATGCGTACGCTTAAAACAACGCTACAGGTAAACGAAATTACGCAACCGACTCTGCTCTCTGGAGGATCCTCATATGATCTATTGTTACACGTGCGTTTTCAGTAAACGTTGTCATTTTACACAGTTTAGTCGATGAAAGAAAAATTTCAGAGGATACGTATGAATTGACTGATATTTTTACCTTACAGTTTTGTTTAAGTCAGTTCTGACTGAGTAAAAAAATCGAATAGTGGCTTCGGTGCATTCCATAAAAGGAAAATGCTTAAAATGAGTACCGATTTCAGCAATTTTGCTTCTCGTGTGCTGAAACCATGGTACCATATGCTACGTGTAGGTTGCGTAATGGATGAATTCTAGACTAGAATTAACACGTGTTGGACATTATGTGAAACACATGGGGATGCAGTTCATTTCACTGACTAAGGTGTTTAGGAATTTTTAGGTGACTCAGTGTGACCCTGAAGTGTTTCGTCAGGCGGCTTTAACATCCAGCTCATTGTGAAAATTCATAGAATTCCGAAACCTGTTACACCTTTGGCAAAGTTGTCAGCAGTACATATCCATTGCGCCCCAGCTGGGACATAAAAGCGAATTATTGACTTAGCGATCGTCAAAATGACCGCAGTCTACGTGCGTCATATGACCGACTGCGCTGCAGTTATGTATCACCATCGTTTCGTTATTTTTATGCGAAATTTTTATGTACATTATCATCACCGCTGGCCGTTACAATGAGTCGAAATTACTGCTGTTTGAAAACGCAGTTGGCTCCCATCATGTGTTAGGATCAGACATTGTTAACTCTCTGTTCCATCTAGAAGAAGCGCTCGTGCCTAATGGGAACTTGCACTTAAATGTACCCCTCCGGCCATGATATCCATTCGGACATCGTTGAGCACCAACATCCGCATCCTGTTGGCAAAAATATCAGATCTGTCACTCTTACTCAAGTCACCAGTCTATGTTATACTTGTATCATCTGCGTACATGAATCATGGCCGAACCCAGATGCTGCGAATTCATTCGGGTTGATCGACAGGTTCAAACAGCACTGACAAAACAGAGTTTAGAACAAGGGAAGACTGATCCTTCAATTCCGAGGTTATGTGTATGTAATCCCTGATCGGAACTGACTTCACCTTAACTCAGTTTCGTCCCAGGTTTTCTCAGCATAGCAGTGCGGTTATGCCGGACCTGTACGTAACTTAATTTAGCTTACAACACAAAATCACTGCCCCACCTTCTGGGGATTGTTTGCATATTACTATAAGTGATTTCAGTCATACGTTCATCCTATCACTTAGTGAGTTTGATTTGAATAATCTCAGTTTTCCTCCCACCAATTGAATCTCCATCTCACATGGAATTATTATGACCATGGAGGACTGTTCCGCTGAAACTGGGCGGGAATATCTCAACTAGTGACCGTTATCTGCTTCTACCAAGGCCCAGAATATACTCTTGGTCTGTATTCTATCGAGCCAGTCCAAAGCCAAAATCGCTTTCGCTATTTTTCGCACGATAACCTTATCCTTCCTCGAAAGGCTTTATCACGTTTATTTTGTGTCTATTTTAATTCCTTGCTGGATGACTCTGTCAAACCTTTCACAACGAATGCTATTGTGACATTCGATATTTTTGTCCCGCCGAGTACAATGAAAAAGCAGTGGCTAAGAAACCATCTCGTTTCCAGTGATTCATACTCATGCCATTATGCCACAATATATCTAGAAAAATTGTAAGAGATTGGATTAGTAAGATAAAAATATGGACGGCAAAGGGATTGTTATCATGTCCTCAGGGTAACATCTAAGTTCATCGATTGCGTGGAAGAAGTACGTATGAAAGGAGGGCGAATGTTTTCTCTAGACATAACCCACTTTTATATCATTGTACTGATTACAGAACCTATCAAGTGCACGTGTACTGGTTGCACGCCTAGCAAAACTAACCATATCATGAATGTGACGCAAGCTTTCCGGACCCCGTTTAAGACCCGGGGTCAACAGTCCAAGCGGTATTGCACATATTGGAAGCTGTCGCGATTCATCATCTCAATCCCCCGATTCAAGCTCGAAAAAATTTTCGGTTGCCCTTCGTCACCTTTGACCCACCATCCACCTCAAATCAAATCCCAGAACAGACAACGGTTTTCAAAGTGCTATTAGCATAAAAGACGAATGAATCCTAAACATGTACAAACATTGGCCGGCGGTGGCCAAGCGGGTTCGAATCCTCCCACCACCGGTCAACTTCCTCACTTGGTAGCCTTCTGTTGGCCGCGACCGCCTTCCTAAAAAATTACGACGAAGGAAGTAAAAGCTAAAAGATGTCCGATTCACGATCAGTTGCCCTGTGGTATTTCAATGTAAAGCATCATCTGGACATGACAACATTCAACACTGATTGGCAGCATACCATGGGGTGGCAAGGCAGTTATCAGCCGTGTCAAGAGAATGCCAAACAGCACCTAGCTGTCAGTAAAGGTGCAAGCCGGAAGAATGATGCCAGTGTAGGTCAAATCACTCGCTGACGTTGGGGCAAGCAACCACTCATCAACAAGCACAAGAGGGACAGCTACCCGTGGGACAAGACAAATGTGCGCATGCGTACGTGTGTACATGAGTACCTTGCTCTTGAGGAGCCAGATCAAAATGCTGAATATGAGGAATATTTCGAATTGGGTCAACTAAGTGAAGTTTGATTGTCAGTGCGAGTGTATTACGGTGAGCCAATAGAGGGAATGTGAGACGTGATACAAAAAGTCAACAGTAAGGGTGGCGGACGCTACGCGCACAAGTTGTGGGTTTTACCGTCAGTCAGAGTAAGATGTGTGTGACAGACCAAACTAATGTCGTCCGTGTCATGTTTGCGGTATTTTCGTCAACGTGTGCGTCCTGCTACTTACGGGTAACCGGGAACAGACAACGCAAAAGTTACGTGGCAAATGAAGAGCTGGAAAATCGATGCCATCACCAACATATCCGTGTTCTAAGCATTAAATAATCTCCATAAAAAATGATGTCTTATGCGTGCATCCGCATTCAAACTACCGATCCGTAAATTTTCAAATGACTGTTCTTTGTTACCATATTCAGAAAATTTAGCATCGATGTTAGGCAAGTCGTGGATCAGTTGAATTATGCCGAGAATTCACAATAGGGATTCATTGGTCTGGTGGATGTCTAATACCGCGTCACTCAGCTCGACATTCGGATAGCGAAGAGCCATGATTACAGATCGTGATTTCTAGAGATCACCGTCCTCGATAAAAGAAGTAGTGTTGTGCGAATTTCTGGGTTCTAAGGGGTAATCACCAAACGATTAAACAACCGTGATACAACTAAATGTATCACCGTTACCGTAAGTCCAAAGTGTGGTTGTTCAATTCCATTTGAATCGTTGGAATGGATGCAATGGGCCAGACTGTCAAAGCGGTTCTGCCTAGGCCAGGACGGACTATGAAAAAATTACGTGATAACGAGTAATTCCGGCAAACTCATCATCATCTACGATGTCTTTTGAAAATGTTATTCCCAGCAAATACATTCTTTATGATCAAACACAAGTACTTGTTTCCGTTTGGCCAAAATGATAACCTTCCACAACTAAATTGTCAAGAGTCTAAATGAATAGCTAATTTCGCTCACATCGGAGAGAGAAATCCGAAACGTATGCACGCATAACTGTTCTTTATTGTGTAGGAATATTTGGTAATTACCCTTGGTGATTGTTCAAGCAGCTCATCTGTGGACAGATATTTTGTGCAACGACAACAATAATCTCATACCTGAAAGTTTTGTTCTACGCTCTTAGGTCCTGTTACGAATCTGTGACTACATATCCACTACATAACAAATGCTGTTTATTTAAAAAGTAGACAAAATCTTTTGCTTTTCAAACCCTTCAGGTCCTGCAAGTGAGCGAGATCTGTAACCATGCAGGCCCAATGACGACTAAGGCCTGATAGAATTTGGTACTGATTTTGAAAGAAATGTTCAGAACCAGGTCGAATGACCTTGTGATTTGTGCTTCGTTTACTACACGCTTTTGAATGGGTGTCACAAGTGCCACTGATCAGTGACTGCCAACAGATTGCACATACATGCCAGATCCGACCAGAATGCATTTATGAAGTTTTGTTACCTAATTCCGCACCAGTCTCATTGAAAGAGGACGAGATGGTCGACTTGGGGGCACATGAAACCATTGGCTTCAAAGTCTTCTACGCTTTTGTTATTACCAAATTATTAATTGTCACTTTTAAGGGGTTGCGCACGCAACGCCAAAGTCAAACTCACAAAAAACAATCCATGGAATCATTATGACTCTGTTTCACCGTTTTTCGGAACCATGGACATTCGATAAAAAACTTTCTACTCAGTTTCGCGTCCCCTTTCACTCTGACGGTTCCCAGTAATGGCGAACCAACTGTGAATTGATTCCATGGTTTCTTAGTGGTGACTGTTTGATAGATCATGTTAAAGTGTCTATGCTAATTCAGCAGTGATTCCAATATTCCTGAAGTTTTCTGGGTAGAAGGGGAGCCAAATTACTTATGATGCCCTTAATGCACTTAAACTTTTAGTGAAAAGTCTTGCTGATCACGGAAATTAGCTAAGCAAGCATCAGCCCTTAGTAAAAAAATGTTTCCATGTCATACGGTGAGTTTTTGCATCAACTCCCCAGCATCACCGAGGGTAAGGCCCGGACGGCTCCAAGTGTAACCCCCCAGCCACTCACATGAAATCAAAGATTTGCCCTTGGCTACTAGGTGCATTTTAAGTAGGCTAAAGTAGATTTGTATTATTCACCCCATTCGTCACAAAAATGACCTAATCTGAATTCAGTTTCTAGGACTATGTTTTGCTGTTGGAATTCAGACATTCGTACCTACCCTATGATCATTTTATGCACATTTATACAGGAATTTAAGTGAAATGAAAATATTCTGCAAAAGAGGTCCTCGTGAAATGCAAGCGTCAGATGGCTACCGCTTTTCTTAGCACGGGTTTTGTGACTTGAAGTCAAACAAAAAACTAATCAGTCCACACAAGTTTGCTGAATTCACTACCCGGATAAAACCCCTAATTGACTGCCTAATCTACGCCGAGAAAGGTGCCATATGACAGCTTGCAACCCAAAGGCAATCAACGGAATGATGACTTAGATCAGATTTTTTCTTTTGTCTTGTGCATGATATTCCCAGTGGCACAACAGCGGTCGATTCCAACGACTAGTCGGGTCGATTCTTTCAACAGCGGACGCTATCTTGTGTAACATTGTGCTGGTGGCAGTTGTGGTCAGGATACGGGATACGCTTTTCCAAATCTCCTTATGGCAAAGGTGTACAAATGCCTTATGTAACCGGCGATTGGACAATGTCAGAACGAAACTGACTGTGTAATGAATACTGAGTGGTCATATTGATTATCCCGACCACTGCGGAAACAACACCGAGCGAAAAGCTGCTTGAGAAATGCAGTTAGCTGTGATGGGCTAACCCTATCATAAAGAACCAATAGAAATTGTTAGTTTTTGAATAGTAAACCCGAAGATGCAGTATCAATCGGATTTGATTGTTCTCGCCGGAGTAAGTGGAGCTAGATGGTAGCAGGCTGCGGGTTCATTCTATTGGCGATTGACTAATTTACGTACGAGTAAACGTCATCCAACCCACTTTGATTTTTTCACTAATAAACATTTAGAAAATCCAGGTCAATTTAACCAGCATGTCATTAGTTTAGGCAATTCCATTGCCTTGAATTTTGAATAAATTTGACAAACTCTACCCAGTTTTCACCATACAGGCTTTCGTCTTACTTGCCAACGAGCCCTTTCTTATAAATGTATGATTTTTACGCCGGCTAGCCAGAATGGCATTATCTAGCCAAATTAATATTCATCTGTTCTGAAGCGCTGCAAAATGTTAGATTTTAATATCTTTTCGGATATACTCAAGGTCCCTAATATTACATATATATGTGTATGTGTAAGGGAACAAAATTTAGCCTTCAGTATAATCTCCTTCCAGCTCGTTCTCTTTATATCGCTCGATGTTAGAAATTATCAATGAGAAATGATACCTACTGTTCGTCCGATCATGATCTGTTTGAACCCGACTAATTATGCAATAAACCCCGCCTAGCAACGCAAATTCTTCTGAATTTTGAAACTACTGACCTGTTGGGAAATGCTGACGACAGGTGCATCAAAACTCACCACCACGTCTACTGAAGTTACTTTTTCGTATACGTCATTTTTCTACGCATTGTTGCAGCCTAGTTAGGCCTCCATTGACAAATCGGAAGAATTCCGTTGATGGTTGCTTTATTCCAAGTGGACTACGGTTTGATAGTCATTTAGAATGGTGTACAGAGATGTTTTCAGTAAGTTGGAATTCCGGTGAGTATCAAAAGCATGGTCACTGTGGAGCGCCTCATTAAAATCTCACTTTATTTCCGTGATAAGACGTAATGCAGATAGCAAATTGTTCCTCATGTTGTGGTATAGGGAGAATTCACGTTGTGATCACTTGCGCGTGAATATCTCGTCGTAAACCTTTTACGATACTGCGGACTAATCGGGACAGTCAGGTTTTACGGTATTATACAAGAAAACTTTCCACTAGACCTTTTTGAGCCCAATGGTCCACCGGGTAAAATAAGGGAATACTTTTGTTTGGGATGTCAAAAAAATTTTGCCAGAACTCTTTTTGAAAACCAGGTTGGAACCTTACCTTCTTATAAAGATGACAAATTAAATTGAAATCCTTCAGATATCATTTAGTATTGGGTGATTACGGTTTTTGACCACAAAGTTAAGTTTCGCAGTATTCATTTCATCGTTCGATTTTTCGACTGACAGGTGCGCAGTGTACCGAAGCTCACGACTGCGTGATTTATGGAGAACCCAACCAACGACGTTTATTAGGTCGCCAAAATAACTATAATGGCCATCCTGCTCGAGGGTTTCACTTGAATTAAACTATAGGCAACCGTGTTAATGCACTGGAAAAGGCGCTTTCATTAGCGGAGAATTAGTAGAGACCATGCGAAAAGTTATTTTTGCTCTTCATTGTTACATCACTTCAAGCCACTTTTATGACTTACAAACGTTTGGTCAAAAAAGTCTTGCTGCAAGATTTCTCATTCGCAGTCAATCCTCTCAGATAACAATAAGTTTCCTTGTAGAATTTACGGTGTTCTCGCTTACCCACCTCGATATCAGTGTATCTATAAAATGATTGGAAAACAACTCGCAAATCCGATGGGAAGAACTTGCTGATTTGATTAACAATCGGTGTAGGTAGTAACACATTAGGATAGCCAAGGTCAGCTAGAGAGCGCACGACTGTCTTACGCGGAGTTCACCGGGTCGGCCGGTAGACGACCAAACTAGAAATGAGTTACTGATGACGATTTGCACCGTCGATATAGGATGAAAGTGTTTCGAAACAAAAATGGCCTTAAAAATGGTCATATAACAGAACAAGCAGGATTAGAGTGAAATGGTAAGCAAAGAGGATGGAGAAAATTATCATAGTAGGCTAAAATTCATGACCGGTTAAAGAATAACGTCAGTTGTCTTACAATAATGAGACTACAAGGAGAAGACTAAAATAATCACCAAAAGTTTTCCGTTGTGTAACTTAACGTGTAATGTTTATTAGATTTGGAATATCTGCATATATATATATATATATATATATATATATATATATATATATATAGTTCTACCTAAATAACGCTAAAGAAAGTCATCACAATTCAAACTGTCTAATGTTGTGAAATAGCGATAGGGTTGATTTCAAGCCCCATTCCCTTCTTGTGCATCTGTGAAAAGCTGCATGCCATCGGTAAATATTATTCTAATATTCCGGTGCGCATTTCGCTATTAGAGGAAGTAAGAGAAAACGGTTATGTTTTTCCGTCTTTTCTGTTCTTCTTTTTCGGTTATCAGCTGATTCCGAAATGTTGCTTACGCGGAAGCAATTCGATTTATCCTTGGTGCAGTTACGTCTATGTAGTAACGGATAGTGGTGGAATGCAGGAAATCTGCAACACCGCATTCGTTTTACCTAACTAATTTCTTTTCCACGTGGTCTCACCTTGGTCGAGAATACAGGAAGTAACAGCAATACCGGATGATACTGGAAGATAGTTATTAGCTAGCTAGGTTTGTCCATAGATTTATATATGTACTAATACCTGTAAATAAAATCAGGTGCTGAAACAAAATGACGCGTTACGCTGTAAGTTGCTATCTTTCAGAACAGCTTATGGGATCCCACGCCAGAGAAAACTTCAAAAGACTTCAAGTTTTTTCAGGGATATTGGAAGACTTATTGCAGTACTTAGGACTGCGGAAGAGCCTTGGATACAATTATGATTACAACCTGCTAATAGTGATGATTTGCTCTAAATGTCGGGGACTGTTCCGTGGGTGTCCCTGGGCTTTAGGAAATATATTGTACGAAAATTCCCACTGCTTTTATGTAACATGGAAAATGTGCCAATTTAGTTGAAAAACGGTGACAAATTTCGTTTCAACTGCGCATATATTCCGTCAAACCAGCAACGAAGTTGTCAGTTGGAAGTAACAACACCAGTTGTTTCCCTTCCTCAATTGTGTCGATAATTTACCATCAAACATCCAAATAGCCCCGGGTAGCCTCCTCATATTTCATGTCTCTGTCCAGTTGGCACAGAGCGCACCACGGACAGAATAGGCTGGAAACACAATCACAAAAAATTGAGCCCTGCGGAGATAAAATAGGATTGGGTAGAAAATGAAGGCACATAATTACATTGAAGTTACTTGTAGGCATGCACAAGGAAACATTCTGCAAGTTCTGCGTAATTTTCAAAGTCCTATGCCTACTTCAGGATGTCTACAGAACGGCGAACAAACAAGAATACCAAAATGTCAGGTCACAGCGTTCCTGGTTGACAGTCTAATTTGCTTTCCTTCCTGGTCCCTCGGTCAGTCTTTCCCAAGGGACTGCCGTATTCGGACTCGTCCATTGCCTTTGAATTCCGATGGAATTTTCCCGTTGCATTTTGGAACTCATAATAAGAAATGTCGGACTCACGCGAGCTGCAAGACCGTAAACTTTCATGGTTCGAGTGGAATGATCACTATTTACTGGCGCTGAAACGGCAACTCATTTCGACTGGGATTAAACCATGCAAAAGAAACACTATTTGCCTGAGAAAAATTGTTTTTCTTTTGCTAAACAATTTCTCGAAACCTAGAATTATTTTGTCACTTTCTCCGTGTTTCTCACGTCCGTTCCTTTGCTTTTGCCTAAACAAAAAGATCCCGAGTAATTTATGCCTCCCAGATTTCGTTAATGGACCTATCTTGACTGCGACTTGTGAATTGGGGATAATTAAGGAAAAAGGAAGTGAATTAGACAGACATTTTAAGTGTCTGAACAGCTGAATAGTTCTCAGATTTCGGGAATTTAATCTCAATACACCAGACAGAGAAACAATAAATAATAGCTAGGTTTAGATCGATTCTCATGGTCGTGAAATAAACGAATGAACTTCGTCAAATTTATTGTTTATGAATCAAAGATTTTTCAAACATCATATTTGCCGCTTTTACTGTCAAATCGTCCTCCGACCGATTTTTATTCATATATCAATTCTAACGTCCTTTCGTACTCGGTTGCATACTATAAATTCGCACTCTAATAAAGACCAGAATGACGTAGACCGTAAGTCTTGAGTCTAAATAAAATGCCTTTTTGTCCCACATTAATTGATAGTCTTGGTTAAAACCGTCACATGTCCACAATTTCGATACTGTGCAATACAGGCAGCATCTTCACGAAGCATTGTTTGTTGACTCAGGAATTTAGGTCTTAGACTTAGTATTACCAATCAAAGTAGCAGGGTCTTTGTATCTGTAGCCTGAGATATTTATGAAATCCTTTTACTTTGGTCTGACTTTGACCATTTAGACGACCTTCAGCTTGTGGCGTAGCTGCGCGAACCTCGACTTCTGGTGACCTGGTGTTTGAACTGAAATATTTGGTCTTTTAAATTTGATGCCTTTGCGACCGTCTAGGCTAGGTGAACATTTAGACAGTGGGTTTCTCCGCAAAGAACTGGAATCCTTAACTTCAAGTCACTGGCTTCCTCGTTTTTTCTTTTTCATCGATTGAGTTGTTTGTTCCGTCGAAGTCTGTATGTGTGATCAAGTTCATTTCCTAACATATGGCGATTTGAATGGTCCTAGGAACCGGTATCTCACGAATGCATGGACCGGAACTCCGACTTCATGTGAATGGAAATTTGTTATTCTTATTCCTTTTGGACCGAAATGAGAAAAATGGATCAAGGCTTCTTGTGATCATATTACTTCGTGTATTCCTTTCAAAGCTCTAGTGTCCAGTTTTATCATGGCCAAGTAGAATTAATCATAACAAATGGGGAAAACGTTTCGTTAGTAGCAACAAGTTAAAAAGAACCGACCAAACAGCCTAGGTCTAATGATATTATCTTGCAACTTTCATAATGTTTTAATTGTGGGTGCTTACAATCAATTCTCGGTTCGAATTTCGGTTGCTAAGTAACTAAAATCGTTGCGAAATATACTTTGCATCTTGATTATCGGTCTTCAGCAGGCCGAGTGAATACAACGCTTTTTCAGGGATGCTACACTTTCGCGTCAATGATCAAACCTTTTCGGAATAGCTAATCTTTGTTTTCAATCTTGCCCTATCACTGCAGAGCTGTCAATGTGACCCAGATCAGTGAATGAAACTCGTGATCCAACACGTAGGTGACTGGTGATTTTTGTCTTCGCGTTTATCTTCCTTAATGGAGCTTTTTGGCTTTCGGAAATTTCCAGCGGTTCTGAGTGTATTTTCGTATAAACTCATGTACATCCAGATACTGCATGGACAATTAAGGGGGTAAATGGACGATCATTTCATTTCGCAAATTTCACCGATGACTCGGCGAAACTCATACAAAATTGGATAATTCTAAATGGGAATGTATATACAAATCACATGTTCTATTTACAATTACTGGCTCGAGTGGACGGAACAGCACCGGCCGGACACACATAAGAGCTAAATCAGTCACGTGCATCCCGGGGGATTTTGTCCATTGATCCACACGCATAATTCAGCATGCTCACAGCAAAGCCAGTTTGCATAGTTGAGAAAGAATACTGAACAATTAACTTCACTCCTTCGTTGTATGATAATGTTTCTATTGAAAACGTGAACGTGAAAGTGCACATATGACCACAGCATCTGAGGATAAAGTGTTGCCAGGAAACAGGCACTTATACAATGTTATTTAACGGACTGGGTTTTGTTAAAAACTTTTTCGGATTTGGTACTACTAATGCGGTACGTAATAATAATAGTAGTAGTAATAATAATAATAATGAAGCAAGGTAGGAAGGAATGTCAATCTCCTGAGAGTGTGAAAAGATTAATCCTCAGTGCTACTTCGAACCCCTGGAACGTTTAGTTCTTGAGTTGACATAAGTGGTAGGGTAGAAGAAACAGCAGTTATCTGCTGGCAACTGAATACGTCGGCATGGTATCGCTGCGTTGCATTGGTGACGTATATCTGGAGATGGGATCTTCTAAAAGGAATTTGCCACTTCACTTCTTAGTTTGCACTCTACCAAACGACAAGTTGTGGTCATGAATTGACAGGGGAGCAAGATGAATGACCTAGTGTTGAAGTTTTCCGTCTGGGGACTGCAGCAAAGAATCTCGATGATTTACCTATCATTCTCTCCCACTGCCTTATTGCAATCGGCTCAGTTTCCGCATAACCAGTAATCTCCAAGTGCATCGACAATGTACTACCGTCAAATCATTGTCGTAAAGTGTGACCGCATAGGTTGTATCACATCAAACTGCGCTTGTGAGTGCGTGACGGATTCTGATCACCTGATGCCCAGTATGGACAGGTAAAACAATCACACGTATGGATCTCGTGTACTCTCGTGGTCGGATGGGAAATGTTAAATCCCATTGCGAAATCTGTTTTTCAGTATTTTATCATACGTTTGACTTTGACACGACTGATGTGTTAATCTCAACGCATATTTGGGATAATCTCGCACAATGTGGTACGGGTAACCCGTGCGTGTTTGGCAAGACTCAATTTCGAAATTTCATTTCCACTTACGGAAATTCTCTCGCGTCCTCTGTGATATGTTCTGAGCGCCATTATCGGTGTGGGGATGAAAAGCGGAGTGCAGACATTCTCATTGTACCGTTTGTACATGTAACACATGTAACAAAATGTACAAAGTGTCACACAGTAACCTGAATCGTGTACGAGGTATGCGGGTGAAGGGGGTATTGACAATACATGGAATGATGACATAAACATGACAAAATTATCGAGATAACATATTTTCATGACAATTTACTGGATCAGTTTGGAAAGTCTTTCAATATATATGATATAAAAAAATCTAATGAACTATTCATGACAATTTCGACAACCTCTGCCTGATTGGTGTTTGAGGATGGAAACCACATGTAAAGACATGGTATACAACTTAGCCAATCGTTCCTACGCGATGCTTTTTGATTTCATGTCCGTTGATCATGGCTCGTTGTTTGCTTTCACTTTAGACTGCTCCACTCGAACTTACGAGCAAGCCCCTTACCCACGTAATTCACATCACGTTCTAGTTCCCGCTTGGCATGCTTGGGACTTCATTGAAGCACAAATATTTCGGCACTTGAATTCCAAGTATATACTGTGCTATCGCGAGTCATCACGGTCACTTCGCATTTGGTCTATATTACACACGTTTGGTGTGAATCTCGCTTAATGTCATACTTTATATTACCAATAAACTTACTGATAGCCATACCCGTGGCTCCGTTACAGGGATAGGATAAGATTATTTTTGATGATTGGACAGATAGAACTCAAAAAATATGCATTTGTAAATAAAATTGTTGACTTTCCAGACTGACTGTAAGAAGTATAGTTGTCATGTATGTGAAACAGTAGCGAATCAAAACACGTTTCGGGATAGGAACATTGCTGTCATCATATTCCACAGTTCTGCCCTGGATGTTAAGCATTTTTGAAATTTCGTCTATGGAGGCTGAAATAGCAACCAATCATTAAAACGTAAGATGAAGTAAAACATGTGCTGTCGTGTTACTCTCGCTAACTTATTTGCGAATGGAAGGTCGATAAATTTGGATTTTAGTCAAATTTTCTCGAAAAAGCTGGGCTACAGTATTTTCTGCAGTCTGCTCGTCCCAAGTTAGGATAAACAGACTAAGAGCCACTCGTCCTCAGCACTGTCGGACCTTGGACACGACCGCTGGATTGCAGTAATTAGGCCTTAGACCACTGCAGATTATGCAATAGCATCAGGCCACAACTATAGGCTTCACAAAACCCCGTCTCGATAAGACGAAGTACGATTGAATGAAGTTTTATTCAAGGTTTACCTGGCCGAAATTGAAAAAAAAACGTTTAAGGCTGTTTAGCAGAATTACTGAAGAACTTTCGGTTGTTATCCTCGAAAGAAGTGTGATTTTAATGGTGAATGTTATAATGTTAACAACACAGCGGCGTCGGTAGATGCAATGTGCCAACGTGTCGACTACCTTGGGCAGTCTTTCTCAAGGCAAGATTTCGATTGTAAAACTTTAATCGAAACGTTTGCCCATTACATCTACCAACAACGCTGTATTATTAACATTATATCATTCAAAATTAAAACCAATATATGGCGCATCAACTTTTCGGCACAGTCCTTACATCATGTGAAGTGTGACTTTTCCCCCAACTAAACGGTCTACTGTGATTAGCTTGTTTTTACTAAAAATGAGTTGCCATAATTGAATGCAAGAGATTCTTCTTCGTTATTCTTTGCTCCTTGTGGGACATTTGTATGTGTTACTAGGATTATAGTTTTGAACGGAATTTGGCAGATATAGCCTGAAAACGGAAGTTGTTGCACATTTCATGGTTATTGTGACGGAGTAAGTGTAAATGCTGCATGCTATATCATACTCGGTCAAATTACATTCCCTACAAAATACTTGAGAAAGGCATACAAAAAAGCAAATAACCCGTTGCTAAAGCGGATCACATGACCAACTGAGACTAAACGCCTTGACAGGTCAGGTCAGGTTAACCTAGAGGAGGAGAAAAATTTACTTTTCAATTTGTCCAAAGCAATCGTTATCTTATTGTTATTCCGGTTAGTTTCATGAAGTCAGATTTTCAGCCAGTAAGAAGCAAGACACTGGAACCTGTGATCTCAAAATGCCGATGTGTAGATAACAAATAATTACATATCGTCAGTTTTATCATTCATATTAGCAGGTTTTCATCCATATGTTAAGCTTTCAGATAACTGTAACAGTACATGTGTGTTTGACCATTTATTTCAGTTGGTTCCAAGCTAGAACGAATGATAGCTAAGATGACCCTGTACAGCCTGAGGAAAATATACAGTTAATAAAATAGCGCCTAGTTGGGCTAGTTGATCATTATGGACATCACAGTTACGCAATTGGGCCTTTTCTACTGGCAGAATCTCCTAGTCCTGAGGCAATGACAAAAAATGGAGTCATAAAACGTCTTACAGGTTTTCCAATCGTTGTTGCACTGGCACAGTCCATCGTGCCAGTCCCGAAATGGCATCTGATGTGGTTGATCCGATATCGGTGCATGACTATCATTCGGATATGGCACCGCCGTGGTCATTGATTGTGCGTCAGACAGTAAAACTATTGCAGTGTTTCTGTCTGGAGGATGTGACCCGCTAATATAAAGCAAACCCGTGTCAAATGGATGGTCGGTCGCAATTCAAATAAACCTCCACAGATTTGATAAACTCGTAGCACTCTTTCTACGCATCCAAAGATGGATTAGAAACGGCGCAAAGTCCTGTTGGTATCACACATTCTGTGCTTGTTTGGATTCGGGGTGGATACAAAGCCTAGGGACCGTGGAGATGAGGGAACAAAGGAGATATGAAGCATATATACACATCAACTGGTTTGATTGGCACAAAACTACGGCATTTTTGGTGCTCAAACAGTTTTGCGCTTTTGGCTGCTCACACGGCATGTGAACGGCGTAGTTCAAATAAATTTTCAATTGTGTAGATAAAACGAAGTCACTTTTGACTTACGATTGAGCATCACATAAACTAACACATCAGTTGGCTATGAACAACAGAATGCACTAATCGTGTGAATAAATGAAGGCTTTTGGATTCTGGAAGTGTAGATATTGATAAATAACAGCAGATTTGACTCAATCTCGTCAGTTAACACCAGTTGATCACAGACTGAAGGGATTCCGTATGGGTTTCATCTTGAACAATTCACTTCTCAAAGGAAGGCCCATTCATTACGGTGGCTGGTCAGGATGCGGAATCAAAATGATCCGACCTTGTAAGAGTTGTGGCAAATGAACATCTTGACTAAACTTTGCTGAAACGAAGGTGTTTATCTAAAGTACGGTTTCGTCGTTGCTTGGTGACTTTCCATCCTACGTGTTGTTTTATTTGAACTTCTAGTTTGCTACGCAGTTTTATGCACACAAGGGCTTTTAATTAAAAATAAGACCCGTGTAGTGAGATTCGGACCTTCGAACTGCTGATTTCACCGGCGAATGAAGTGTATTTTAGGCTGGGTTGAGAATGGGTCGGATTCGAAGCGGGAGTCTTGGATTTCCACAGCAAACACTTACTCACACACTCTATTAATATGTGACCATTTCCGCCCATTAGTCTACCGGCTTCTGTTTCAGATCAACGAACGGTACCAAATGACACCTACTATCGATAGCAGGAAAGCTTTCCGTCAAGTTTAGCGCGAAAGACTTTTGATAAAATTGCTCATGTTCCAGATTTTCCAGGAAGTCGTGCCCCCGGATATCAGATCGTCTCAGTGCACCTGTCAGGGTTACTACCTAACGCATTCCCGTGAATCCTGGTTTCTAACAAGACTCTTTATACGCAAATACTCTTCTACTTCTGTTTATTAGTGATCTAGATAGTTCATTTGTCATTCGATGATACTGGCCAAAGACTGTTGCCTTTCTTGCCATGTTCCTTGTTATGAAAACACCAACTGTGATCATGACTGCAGATCGAAAATCCAAATTAATATAAACTTTGTTAATCTAAAGCCCTTCTTCCTCTAACGGTCTCAGGCGTCATTCAGTCACTGCCTGCCTGCCTTTAGATTCAGTTTGGGTCCAAAGTATGCGCCTATTTTAGGTTGGACTGTAACCTAATCTTCATGAATACTCACTCCCAGATCTCAACTCCCTTCTAATGTTATGCTCAGACTTGGTTCTCTATGATGTTTCAAACATTTTACGGCCCCTACTCATTTGTTGTACCTTGCTCAAATTTGCGTCGCACTTATTTGCGATAGTCATTTATAAAGTGGATTTCCATCTTCTAACGGACGCCAGCTGCCAGCCGGTTGATTACCCATCCCATCCATCTCGATCTTCCAATCTGCATTCAACATTCGGAGGTCCGGGATTCACTTCGTTCTAATTTTGAAACGGTTTTTACTTTACATTTGTTTCTCTGGCGCTTGCTCGGACAGTCTTCATACCTTGAAACTCTACTCGTCAAACTCGTTCTCAGGCTTCTAGCTATAACTACCCCAATGTATCGCTCAATCAAACCTTTCCTCAATTAACTAAGCTCCGGTTTCATCACTTATTTTAATTTTTCCTTTCTTCAAAAGTACGAACAGTATGCTAATTTCTACTTGAATTTTCTATTACCCTCACTCCTAGAGTAATATTTCAACACTACGTATAAAGTATCTCAGTGGTAGTCAAGCCTGCAATCATGCACGCCACACGATGCATTTTTCCTACCTACCGAACCAGGTCGATTGGCTTTTGAACATTTTACCAACGATGATTAAGTACCAGTAAAACTTTCGTCGACAAACAACGTCGATCATAGCAAACGTATGATGATTTTTTGTCGTAGTGGAATTCCTCCGTAAAATAACCGCACGTCATGGCTGCCAAGATACCAGACGGCAATTTATTCGCAAGTCCGCGAATCTGGACAAAATTTCCCAGGGATAAAAAAATGCAGCTTAATGGAACATAAACAAAACGCGTGGCATAAGTGAATCTGTCAAACCGCAGTCCGAGGCAGTAGAACTTCTTGTCAGACGTGCATCTTCCGCTTGGACACGTACGTGTCATCTTTTTTAGCAGCATGGCCAAATTCAATGGTTCGCTCACATTAATTCAGCGTGTTATATACCATTCAGTTCGAGTAGAGCATGCGTGAATGTTGACTATCCCGACCGTGCGGCCGAAATTTCCACTGTGAAGAATAACGCGTTCCGGCGTCTGATTCACTTGTGACGAGCATCTCATTTGAAACTGGGTCATTCTGAACACTGGAAAAACTCCACCCGTGTTTATTAACCTAAAATTTTCGTTGTCTTCTCTTTGTTCTGTTTGGCTTGTTTGATCTGGTTCAGCAAATATGAAGTCTGTTCTCCTTATGGTCGAACTGTATCTGAGGTAATTCCGTTGAAATGTGGTCAGACTATCGGGAAAATCGTTGGCCGGATAGAATATTTTTGCTTTTTCAATATGGTCTTGCCGCTGAATGCCGATGATGGACTTTTCCCTTCCTAGTAACTGCTATCATTTGTGACAAGATTCGACTAATCCACGAGCTATTCTGACATTCGATATTGTTCCACTTTTGCTTTTTTCTCTGTCTTAAGTGAGAGGATCATCGACTTAGCAAAAACCGGCCCGGGTTATTTGAGACCTTCTAATTAGACTTCGCATTAGACTTCGCAGGTTTAGAAGCATGGTTTTTACGTCACTAAGTTTAGTCTTCTTGAAAACTCGTTGCTTTCAAAAGTAGATAGTCGAAATGTTTGTTCAAATTTTAGCGTTTTTCCGCAGGACGTTTTTAGATTTAAAGTTGTGTCATCTTTGAAAGTACATACTGCATTTTAATATGCGATTAGTAGTTGTACTGGTTTGCTGCTTTGTAGAAAGTTTGGATTTATTTCCTAAACGATAAATCTCATCAACTTTTAAACAAAGGTTAGGAATTATGATTTTATATGGCTTTTTCTTCATTTATTCCTACGGAAAGCAAACCCGTTCGTCAGAGTACGAGGCAGTTTAGGATAGGTGAAAAACTTGAGGCTCACATTATGGGACTCGAATGCCTGAAATAAAGATATCAGTGGACGAAGCAATAACTTTTATCCTTAAGTCCTGTAATATTAAAAGAAACTTCTCTGAACGTCTTGGTGTAGCTTATTCTTCCACGAAATAGTAAATGACAATGGGCATACCATGACGGGCGTGCTCTAAGAATTAAATAAAATAAATGTGCTTACAATGTCGGAGGAAACGAATTTCATCGCATCTGAAGCTTCATTTGAAGTGGTAGGCGGTTGCTTTTTACAATCATGGATACGTTCGCTCCTTGGCGTGGTTGTGGTAATCAAGTCTTTCAGGACCATTTTTACTCTTTACCCGATTTACTCATCCTCGACTATCGTTAAAACTTGTGGGAATTATAAATGTTAAGTTGGTCAACCTTGTGTAGACTCCAGGTCGAAACGCATGCATTACGGCCTACTTTGTACGGTACCATACATGCTGTCATCAGCAGTGATTTAACATAAGTCAGACTACATCCAGACTGTTCAGTTTTCTAATAAATTCTTGAGTAATAACCTCAAGCATTTATAATGCTAATGTATGAGGCAGGAAAATAGCTAACTGATTTTCGGAAGGCTCTTAAAAATCTGTGGATTTTCTCCGTCATTTCGCTGGTGGATTAAGGGGTTTTTGGTAGCGGTTCAATGGTCTAATAGATAATAAAAGACCATTTACTTTCAAGAAACTTGAATTCTATTAATTACTTCTCAACAGAACACAACTGGAATTATTAGGAACGGTTAAACACATCTGATCAGCTTGGATGACCTCGAAACCAATCCTGTGGCTCCGGATCATTTTTGTTCCTTCCATCATTCCAATTACGACTGAAAGCCACATCGATTAGTTCCTATTATAATCATGTGCACTTCAAGTGAGTGAATCAGGATGAAAGCAATCGTAAGCCACTACTGCGCAATATACTGTCTGAACGTATTCCTCTAATGGTTTCGGAACACGGGTTCCAAAGTCAGTAATAATAATAACAATGGCAACAGTTAGTGGAATTTTATCGCACTTGTCACTTTTAACCTGGGAAACACATGCACAGATTACACCAGTTAGGAACCAATGACCACTGATATTCAACGCTTCAGGTAGATTGAACATGGGTATCTGCAAGAAGATTGGTCTGCTTCCAAGCGTGTTTGCCAAGTAACATTTGAAAATTTCGCGTAGTTATACAACTATGTCAGTTCAAGTTTTAGTTCTGGAAAGTCATATTGAAGTGAGGAGCTAAAAAGGGGAGATACCTTGGAATTGCAATCTTATTTCGAGAAAATGACATCATAACTAGGTGAATTCATGCATGACACCTTTCAATGTGACAGCTGATCTCAGTGACAAATGAACCCTGTGGTCTGATGTGAAACCGGGTAAATCTTATCCCAACTCCAAATCCGAATCAGGCAGCAAGTAAGCCATTCCTTGTCATTTGGTGTGTCAGACAATACTGAATGCTGAATTCAAACCAGTTGTCTCGTCTGATTCTGAACCCAAGTATATATTTTCCCGATTTCTTTCGAAGCACATCTTGAAATGTTGTTGGAATTTATGAATTCCAAAAAATCACATTTAGTCATCTCAGTTCCAGTTGATTAATATTCCACGGACTCAGAGAAGAACAGCCATCTGGCCGGCCAGTACATGTCTCGATTGCTAGTTATACCAACTTAACATCTATAGTGATGCAGGCATATACAAATTAGTTGAAGCCAAATCAAGTTCGATACCTTTGATCGACCCGGGTTCAGTAACTCTTCGATAACTTTTTATTCGGACCTCGACATTAGAACTTGTGGTTTCTCAACCATTCAGTTGTCACAGGTAGCTCCGGTCTAGCTTCGGAAAATATGCACTTAGGACTGGCCCTAGAAATAACATGGGCTCTTAAAATCAGTGACTTTCACAACAGGAAATCAAATCGGACATATAATCACCTCAATTCAGAAAGTTTATTTTATTACAAGGCATCACTTCTAAGCTTTAGCCACTTGCACTCGAACTTTCAGTTAACTCCTAACATACTCTACAACATGTATAAATGTGCAAGTTGCAACGAAATGTATCGAAACAGAGGTATTTTAACTTTCATCCAATGATCGGATAATTATTCATTAGGGCATTCTATAAGTACGAGGATCTTCATTGATGAAAATTCTGTCAGGTCACATCAACTGCTGACCGATTGATCTGAGCCATGGCTACGGGAACGACATATTCACGAGCCAATTTTCAGGCCAAATAAATTAACCTCATTTGTGTTCCGATTGTCACGAGTTTTTCAATCTGTCATTCACAATCTACATGAGGCGGCTGCATGAGGCCTTCTACAACCCCGAATTCCGAGGTCGGTCTGATTGAATTCACGTGGTCAGTTTCGTTCAATATGGTGCGCTAGGGTACCTAGGGGACAGACCGTCAGTGTTCATTTGTATATGTCGTTTGCGTAATTGCTGTGCTCATCGTTCCAGCCAATCATTATGTTGGTGTGTGAACCTCAAAATTAGAACCACTTACATGTTCGAGGAGAACAAGCTAACTGTCACAAAATTTGACCTCACTGTCACTAGTTGTTTGCTGCATTTGGTCAGATTACGGATGACTTTTCCGTTGACAACTAATAACCATCATTTTCAATGGGGAATTGTGTTCCTTCACGTTCGGATTTGCCCGGCCTAGCTGAAAGTCCCGGGGTTATCAAGCGATCCAGCTTGGCCAGCATTGTGACACATGACACATGGACCGGTGGTGATGCTGAAGATTCCAAGGACACATGGTGCTTCGTGAATCAGGTGAGCGAGGATAGCAGGAGTGCATCCGTGAGCTTGCCGTCGTCATCTCCGTTGTTTCTTCTGGATGCCGAACCGTTAGACGTCAGTGCAGGACCTAACAGGCCTACCAGAGAAAAAACTTCTAATAGATTTGTTCCCAGTGAAGATGAGCATCTTCGTGACTTCCATTTTGAAAAACCCCTTTGCATTCCACCTAACTCCGAAGTAAGTAAAACAAACTCCATTCCAGTTATTACTTCTGAAAGGCCCGTTCTGACGAACATTAGTTATGACCTGCACAATAGACGACATATTCCTACTGTACAATTCACGGAGATGCAAATTAGTCATCCATACCATACAGAAGGATCACCTGGAGATAGCGGTCTTGGCGGCAGCTTTGCAACAAGTCCTCGTGTTGTTCCTAGTGCAGCGGAAGTGAGACATTCAGACATTACCGATCAGGCTTTACCTGGCTACTCCCGGACAGAAATTTATATCCCGACAGAAATTGTCGGCTCAGTGACCATCAGTCAGCAGGTGAAAAAAATAGTGGACCGGGAGTCTTCATTCAGCAAAGTCGTATCACCACCAATCCCTCCAAAATGTTCCTATCAGGATACTTTTGACAGACATCGTAGACGAACTAACACCCCAACTTTGGAACTAGCTGGACCAGCAAAAACCGCCAATGCAGATGCTGGTGCTTATCAACGACCACTGATGGTGACACAAGAGCCAATGGTTGTGTTCGCACTCCAACCTTATCTTAAAACAAACGACAGCGAACTGAGCATGGTTGAGAATGAACGGCTTTTGGTTATGGACTACAATCCTTCTCAACCCCATTCAGACCTTGCAGCAGATGGTAAACGCTGGCTTGTGGCCCGTATCGACCCGCGGTTTCATTGCGTAAAAGGAATGCGAAACATACAAGGTCTAGTTCCAGCCCGTCTTCTAGCACCGTTCAAAATCACACCAAACCACAGTGCTGCATGGTTTCCAGTTGATCGGGATGAGGCTGACAGGATGCTCCTTCGTAACAACAACCCCTGTGGAACTTACCTACTTCGGCCGTCTTCAGGTAAGATCGTCCAACAAGTTTTGTTTCGATTGTATAGGTTGTTAAATCGGTAGGTTTCTTAATCATTTTTTTGAAGTTATATTTCAGTAGGACTGGATTGATCTTACTGTTGTACTAACCCGTTTAGCTTCATCAGCGCTCGGTTTGTTACCAAAAATCAATGAAAGCATTGCGCGCACTGAAAACCGCTTATTGAACAGTCCCTGGTGCATGTATCTGGAGAAACTGAGTGAAAGTGTGCATGCGTACCTGTGTGTGTGTGTGGGGGGGCTCGCCAGACATGTGTTAATGGTGCCCAAATTCATCAACAGTTTAGAGTGATTATCTTCGGCTGAACATAAGAACATAGAAAACATGTTTCAAGTTTTTCCGCTTGTGAGTTCGACTTGTGGTTGCTAAGAGATCGTCAACTTGTGTGCAGTATGTGCAGGATCTTGTTCTGGGAATGAAGCAAAGTGAAATGAAATGATGCATTAGTGGCCCTTTTCGAGGGCACATGATGTAGTTTCCAAAGCTTCTTTGAGGTGGCATACATAAGTCGTTCACAGAATGACCTGGGCAGCCGAGGAATATGACTCCTACATGAGGACTGGGGATGGTTATGGATAAAAGATGACGCGCAGGAGAAGTTTAAAAAAAAACACTCGTAGTGAGCCCTACAAAATTCTAATTCTACCTTTATGTCTTTGTAGTTTCAGTTTCATTTTTCGTCACGAGTCAGATGGCGCCAAATATGTAACCAGATGTGTACGATCACCTGCATGCCAGAAGTGTTTACAGTGAACCGGATTACCCGGAATGAATAAATCATAGAATAGTCTGTAATAAATGTAACATTAAGGACTTCATTCATACTAATTTATTTTTTTATATTAATCCAGCAAAAAGTTATTGAAGCGAATTGCTGTCATCGTCATTACTATTTGTCCAACCGTTTCACTCGTAAGGTCATTTATATAACTAATTGGCAAATCAACCAATAATCTGACCGATCAGTTGGCAAATGTATCAGTCAATGACATAATGTAATTGCACAATGTAACAGTTCCACAGAGCGCTTCTCCGATCCCACTGGTGTTCCCAGTTGTTGTTGATTGTTGCTCTCAGGTGGAAGGTGTACGTACGCCTCTCTACTTGCTCTGGTTGACATTCAGATACCGAACATTCCGTTTCCTGTTCAACGAACAACACCGTGGCTTTAAAACTGTTAATTCGAGGGTGTAATTATCATATTGAAGAAAAACCCGATCGAAATTTTGTGATTCAGTTGGTAATACAAAATTGGCATCGTGTAACACAGAAAATCGCCATTTGCTTATTTGCACCTATTCTATCATGGTGTGAATATGGGAAACCAGAATGTTGATAATGTTTGCAGCAGTGTGAACTAAGAAGTGTTTCAACTCAATAAGTCCTTTTTAATCAGGAAGTCAAGAGTGAAATGATTCACCAATTAGGGCCGATTATTATTTCGTCACACGTTTAGGCAATGTACTTAATGGTTCTCCCTGAGACCGATTGTCATTAATGATGGATCTTTGGTGTATATCTTGGCAACACCTTGGGGTGAACAATCAGAATTTATTAACAGGGAATATTTTTTCAAGGAGTACCGAAAGTCCTCACGTCGATTTCCATCTCAACTCTTCTTGCTTAGATCCAACTAACGCTTTTGCGCTCTCGTTACGGTTCTTCGATCTGTCAACGCAGGAGTGGTTCGTCAAGCATTATCGTGTCAGGTACAAAACAAGCGAGGACGTGTTCTTCGTGTTCCGTCGTGCCGCTTTCAACTCAGTCGAACAACTGATAGAGCATCATTCAAGTGAGATTAATTGATGTGCTTCAGTAAAATTCACCTCTGAAAAAAAACAATGAACGATTTTTAGTGTGTATAAGGATGCGACAGTGAAGTTAAGCATCCAACAAACAACCGCGCATAGGTTTTGTGCAACTGATCCATTTTCAAACGATTCCTTACAATATATTGAGTACTGTTAACAACGGAGTCATTTAGCAATAAAAATTGGATTAGGCGAGGTAAATGAGGCAAGAAAGTCGGCAGTGACTTGAAGGTTAATGTGAATGAATAACGCAACCAGTAGTAATTGAAGTTGCAACTAAACGGATTCCACTTTGGAAATATCAGGCATCAAAATAAAATCAACAGAATAGTAGGAACAAAACTAGGGTAATGGGATGAAACCAAGTCGTTTAGTTCAGGTTCTGCTCGGAACAGTTTACTAATTCATCAACATCATCATCATCGTTCAGCGTTAAACAGCAAGGCAAGCCTCACTGACCGCTGCCTTTCCCCAGAGTTACACGTTTATATAAAAAGAGTGAATATCCAACGGGAACAGGGAGTTGACCTACACAGGCGGGAAAAGATAAGATGCTGCTGCAGCCAACAAACGAAACACAGCCTAACTGTACAAACGCACGTGTTTTCAATCATTCTGATTCGATAGAAAATGACAACACGATCGCCACTGTTAACGGTTCACTGCCATATCCTTAAGTCTCCAGCCAGCAAGTCGACAAGTCTTTCGGACCCCAACCACGAAGATGTGAGACGCCTACTTTACCTAACTTCGCTGTACATTTTTTCATCTCACGTTGCCACGTCATCTGTTGACCTCCACATGGCTTCTTCAATTCCTTAGGAGGAGCACAAAATAGGGCACGGTATGGTAGACGAGTGTTCGTCATACGCAACACGTGACCCAACCAGCGTAGTCTACTAAATTTCATACGCTGAAACAAGCTATTCTCAGAAGTGGCACCCAATACCAGATTCCTAACCTCCATATTACTCACCTGGTCACTTCATCCAATCCTAGCCTTACTACATAAACATCGGTGGTCGAAAACACCTAACCGACGAACATAGCCCACATGCCTACTCCATGTCTCGAAACCGTACAACAGAACTGAACGCACTGCAGCACAGTACACGTGACCTTTCAACTTCAGTGAAATATCAAGCCGACGCCACAAGTGCTTCAGTCAAGCGTAAGCTGCCCGAGCCTTGGATACACATGTGTTTACCTCCAATTCCGAGCTACCATCGTTAGACACGCAGCTACCAAGGTAGGTGAAACGGTCCACCACTGTTATTTCCTCCCCATCCAGTATCAAGTTCGGCGCTGCTGTCGTCCAGTCCTGTAACAGTAATTTGCACTTTGAAGGTGCAAAGCACATGCCGAACCGAGCAACCGATCTCGACAGTCTATCTAGTGCCCGTTGTGCATGGTCCGCAGACTCGAACAGGCACACGACGTCGTCTGCGTAATCTAGGTCGCATAGCTTCCCTGCACTTCCCATTTCGACTAATTGAGAGAAATCATGGTACATTGGAAATGAACTTACCACAGTGTGGCGGCAAGTTGCGGAAACAAATTCTTCTGCAGTGTGTTCTTATACGAGATTCGACGCGAACTACCAAATGATTCGCTATGCAGAGTTTAAATCTACCTTGCCATTGAAAATTCGCATTTTCATCGTGGACAACAACCCTCAATCGGAACTTCAAGGCGAACCAGAGACGAAAGATTTTGTGTCGAACACCCTCAACTTTGCGCTGGGCTGGAGCATCAAAACTATGTGAAATAGTACACATATTTCACCAGAATTTGCAGGCCACAGACATTTGAACGCACCAGAAGAACTAGTCCTACGTGATAACGAACTGCTTGAAGAAGCAAAATTATTGGTGCACGGTCGTACAGAGCTGCTTTACGGTCCGGAGTAGTGGCCGATGTTGGGGGAACCTTTACGAATCACCCAGGCCATCACAAAGGCTAAAGCGTCCGAATCAAAATAGTTCGTCTCGGGTTCGAGCCCGAGTTCGGGTGCGGTATATATACACTGTTGAAACAACTGTACAGGGACTTCAGGATTTTTAGTGCCAAGCTAGATGTCGAATCATTTGAAAATTTCCATTATAGCAACTTGTTTTTTTTTTAGAATAACTTCGTTTTCAAGAGTATCTTACTGATCTGAGGTCTTGAGATGAAGAAAAAGCGTCTTTCTTCGAATTTGGAGGAGGCATTGTGCATGTGCGAATGTAAACAAAATTTATGCAGTTCCAAAATCAAGAGGCTGAAACCATTTCGTTAGTTCCTGTGTCAATACCATGTATGATGATCTATCAGACTTTATCTAAACCACTTATTTCCATTATATCATGTTTTCCTCTACTAAAGGGAGAAGGAATCCAATTTGATTCAATCCCACAATTAGCCGTGTTTCGTGTGTCCTATGGCTTTCTTGAGGATGTCGGAAAAATTCCCTCCCACGAAAATTGGAATCTGCACTGAGCTACTTGCACTCTCGTAAGTAGGCAAATCACTGAAAATTCACGAAGGCTTTGCTCGTTCACCCTAGTCGTTAGTGTTCTGTTTCATCTATGGTGGGACTGTTCACTCCAGTAAAACCTGCAATGTGGCCAGGGTTATCGACGAATAATTACCGGCCCATAGTTGGTTCCTTCAAGGTTGTGAAGCCATGGTTCCAAGTCACACGATGAAAGTCTCATCCCATGCGGTATTGAGTTGGCAATGCCCAAATGAAATTGGATAATTTTCGCTAACGCAAAAGGAAATGGAAAGTGCAACCCGAATGGGGCATCCCAAAGACCATTTGAAATTTCACTGCAAATTCACCTTGATGAGAATCTTTTTTGGTGTTGGGACTCATGGGGAAGACCAGATGTTGTAACTGCTCTCCGCAGTCATAATTTTGTCTCATATTCGACTGAACAGTCGCAAGCATATGTCAGATTGCGTTCAGTGATCATGTGACAAATTCGGCGCGAAAGTGACGAGTCCTCAAGACTCAAACTATTTTATGCTGCTGTCGACAATAAAGAGCTCTACAACAAAATCTTTCATTGACCCTCGTGTCTTATGCTAAACATCCTTAGTACGGATCGGATCATGAAATACTCAGATGCAATCACTATCATTTTCCGCCTCTTTTATTAGTAGAATAGCAAGATCTATCAATTTCGGATGAAATAAGACCTCTGCTGACTTTTGGAAACTTCGACCGTCCAATCCTACTCATAAAACCATCATCTAGAATGACTAGCCAGAGCTCGATCGTATCACTTAATTATGCCAACAGCAATGTGCGGGATCGCTTGAAATATTTGGGAAATTTACAAATTGGTCCCTCCTTCATTATTAATTACACAACTACTAACGGTTTAACCCCATTTGATCACCTTGCTTGGATCATTCAGATTATAAGTTATGCATTCAACAAACTTTACCATCGGATTTTCTTCTTTTAAGCGGGCATCGTCTGATCCTAAGGGAACAAATGCGTCATTCCGTCACCGGATCTCGTCGCAGTCGCTTCATACGCATTATTTTCCCCTGTCACTGCCAACCGCGTTTGATGCTTTGTTGTGGCTTTTGCTTCACTGCGTGCGAAACACTTGCGCAAACCTCGCAAGGAAATGAAATTTGTTTTTTCTTCGTTGATCGATCCACCATGCATTATTACAAATCGAGATGCATATTTACCCTTAGAAAGTCCATAATCTCCAGCCTGACTCCGAAAGTTGATTTTACCGCAGCTAAATTTTACAGGCAATTCTCATTTTAAATTCTTGCATACATCTGTCACGCAACTGGGCTGTGTGACAAAACACTGAGGACTTGAATGTACCATCTAAAACCTTAGTACGATTTCAAATGTGTACGCTAATTCGATCGTAATTTCTCCCACAAATCTTGTCTGTTACATCCTTGTGGACTTTAGGAAAAACTTCTTCCTCTCCTATCTCTCACTTTGTGGAGTTTTCGTTGTTGGGATTCCATCGAAAGCCATGTTATTCTCGTGCTTTTTTCCATTGTTCTATCGATTTCGTTTTATGGCCCAATATATCAAAAACAAAATCGTTTCGGTCACAAATTCAATCACTACTGGCTGTTAGCCCTTTAAACTGGTCTCCGTTGGTCTTAGTATTCTTCTGTGCACGGCACCCTAATTTTGCATCCCAAACACAGCGATTCGAATAATTACATATAAACCACTGTGATACCTCATGAAGTTGCGCATGACCGTTTATTGTCCCATTAATCTTTTTATCAGGTTCGTGTAAATGCTAAATAAATACGGGTTAGACTTGTCCATGATTTGTTCATTGTTTGACTTCATACGTGTGCTCGACGAACCCGTGCTAACCGTTTTTGGTGCAGACTCTAATCTACGAGATCATGCCATCGGGCATCCTATTCTTATCGATGGACCATGCTGCTTACTTTTGTGTCCGCTAAGTGAATTTTTGGATGCATGCGAAACTGTTCCGTGTACAGTAGTATTTAGATTTGAGTGTCCTCATTCCACACGAAAGAACGCTTCGAGCCACTCAAACTTCCGTTCTCCCTGGTCTTTCGTAAATACACATTTGTGCTGTTGGCCGTTAGTATCTTGTCCGTCTTCCTCGTCAAATAAGCGATTCAGTTATTTCTCCCACTTGGTAGACCATATCATCTGGGATTGATTTAAGCAACTGCCGAACTGAAACAAGCAATCAGCGATCAAATAGGCATAACTATCAGTGTTATTTGAAAATGATAAGACAACTGCCCAAACACACGAATCCCATTCGCCTCAATTTCGGAATCTGAAGTAGTCGGGGGCTGGTTGGCTGACCTCCCTACTTATTTAAGAAGTGATTCACACAAGGATGTGACCGAATGATGGGACAGGCAAGCTACTAGGAAATTGGGTCAAGTGTAAAATAAGTCAGTTCTAGCGTGTGTTGTTTAGGCAAATTAAATTTTATTTCCTAACTTCAATCAACAATTTTCTTAGGTCCGAATTAAAACTATATTGAAACAATGCGCTTCGATTGTGAACTTTGGTAATATCCCTTGAAGGGTCCACATTTCGTTCATTGTTATTCGGCACTTTGTGCTAAGATAGAGGTAAATAATCGTCACTGAGTTTGCCAAAAATTCACTGTTTACACTCATTCCTGTCTTCATTCTGTCACATTGGCAGTTCAATCAGATGGCCTTGTTTGTACCCTGAGCAAACCATACCCGCGAACAGGAATTGCCTTTTCAAGTTTAAACCAACTGGAGGTGAACAGATCGAGTTTCGTATTCGTCAAATTGTTAGGTCGAGGCAGCTTCGGTGAAGTATGGAGAGCCACATGGAACGGTCGCTTGTCGGTGGCTGTCAAGCGACTCCTGGTCAATGAGAACGTGGAAGCAGAACGTTTATTGGAAGAGGCCAAACTAATGCAACGCTTAAATCATCCCCGTATTGTACGTTTACTGGCAGTCTGCACCACGCCGACCGATCAGCCACCATATTTGGTAACCGAGCTGATGGAGAACGGATCCTTGAAAAACTATCTCCGATCTCTCAGATTTGACCAAATACAATTTGTACAGCTGATTCAAATGATGATATGGGTAAGATTCCACTTCGTCACTTGGGCAGTTGTTCTCTTGAATCTACGCTAATTGAACTAATGTCGCACTTGTCACACATGCGGTAACAAAGTTGGTCCGGTTAACTGTTGATGAGACCAGAAAGCTTTTCCTGACAGTACCGAGCGCGACATTATCAGAACAGAAAAATTCGCAGTCAGTTCCAGTTAGCATGTTTAACGAGACAATAAACATTTTGTTAGCAAGAAACAGCGACAAATCTATCAACAGAAATTCTATCAGAAATTTATTTAGTGAGCTGTTTTATCCAACCTACCAAAGACCACTTGTTTAGCAGTCCGAAAGGAAAAGTAGATGGCCAACTTTCTACTTCGTTCAGTCTTCTCAATACAACCCAACTGGTATCACGTATTCGCGATGAAACATCCAAGTAGTTCAGTTCACCAGTACGGCATTCACTAAGTACCGTCGAAACATCCTGTGCTTTCATAGTTCCGCTTTTGTTGTACACAAACATGCACACACGACTGCATGTATACGTACAACGTAAATGCATACGTAAGCAGATAAATGCATTTATACTTAATTAGTTACTTATTTACACACCTTTTGTTTACCAGAGTATTTTCAAAGTCGCAAACATTTTAACTAAAATTTGGACACGAAATTCTGCCGAAATACCCTGCATTTTAATTTAATCATCTCAGATAATTGCAAATTTTGCTGTGACAAAATTAAATTGTGTCTGTTAAAACCCCACCAGGTATCAAGCAAACTAATCGTTCCATCTAACAAATTTATCGCATTTCGGCCTTGCTTTGCACAAAGAAATTTGAGTAAGATCTTCAACAATCTAACTGTCCCTGGTTGTGAATAAAAAATTTGGCTAATTGCTAAGCTGTTACGGTCACCACATTCCGAGTGTTTTCGGTAAGGTTCAGTTGTGGATTGCTTGTGGACATTATGACGTTTTCGACACCACGCAAGACGAACCACAATTTAGGTAAGCGTATAATGTGCAAGGACACATTGTATTGCTGAGAAATGACCCCCTATCTACTACAGAATACTGGGAAACTGTTCTGCGTCGTGCCTTAATATGGTGGGGTCAGTCCAGTCAACAGAAATTCAGAATACCCACCAAATGCAGTGATTTCATTCTTTCAGCGACATTGATCTTTCCATAATTTACGCTGAGCTTTGTCATTAAAGCGGGAAAGTTCCTGTTTGTTTCATGAGCCTTATTAAGGCACGTTCAGTCCACAACTTGCTAGAGCTACGTGGTTTCCAGACTTGCATCTTACTCAGCAAAAGTTTTTTAGCGATCATCGTAAAATGTGAGTTTAAAAGCTCATTTCAGGTGCATGAACTAAACATTCCAGTAGATTGGTGTCATGTGTTTCGGGCCTCGCCTAGTTCCTTTCCTTAATCGTCCGCGACTTCACTGTTTTCAGTGAGCCCACATTTACTGCACTGCCAATCATTTCCATATACAACGGACAACGTTTAATAAATGACATGAATTATTCATTTCTCGACACTAATAAGACTGATTTTGTAGTAGACCTCAGTGACCTCGACTGACACGTCTGACGTCTATGTGCCTGACTCCAGTTGACCGTCATTTATCTGATAGAGTAACTACGTCCATCATGACACCGGATTTCACCAACGGTCCCCAAATATTAACCGGTGGCTACACAGAAGCATGCGGTGACCGAACCTCAATCCACTGCACGCAAAAGACCCACTTAAGTAAGCAGATCCTAGGGAGTACTCTATTGTTGCTATAGTGAAATTTTATATTTTCTTGCTTTTTGTAGAACTAAGATATGATCTGGTGAAATTTCCAGTCAGTTTCTGACAAAGTCAGGTTCAAACAAGACGGTAGCGATAGTTCTTTCGGTTAGCCAACTAATGTGCAGTGAGGGAGGGGACTGAAATCATCATATCTCTGTGTGCTCGCATGCGTGCAATAAGTGGATAAATGATAGAACCATGGTTTCTTTAAGTTTTCGTATTAGAATGCTTTGTCAGTCAACTCAAAAGAGTGGACCCATGTATGGAAGGAAAATTTTGTCCCATTTGTAAGAAAACAACACTTTTTACGACTAACTGGTGATTGCTTTATGCAAAACAATTGATAGGTTTGCGCAACACCAGTTCATACGTCCGGAATTAGGACCGCATGAAAGCTAAACGGTAGCTTGTTTGTAAACATTTCTACTAAGCTGACCCCACATATCGAGCTGTTGTCACACACACAAACACGCACACACAAGGGCGGAACCCAGTAATATACACACTTCCAGTCCTAATGACCAAAAATTTATGTTTCTTGCGTGATCCTCATAATTTTCCCGGAAAAACACTGGTTACTTTGTGGTCTATCAAACCAAAGGTTGAACAGTGGTAGTCCTTCTGTGATTCTTTTCCATCCAACCCGTTTACACTTCCAACTGGACTGCATTTAATCTGGTTATCTCAAAGTTTCCGTTACCAAGAAGTACCATATCGTTGAAGTCACTCAGCCGGAACGAATAGCAACCAGACAATCACCGCTGAGAATGCCGTGGCTCACGAGACGATCCAAAGTAGAAACAAAGGACTAGTCCAAATTCTTCCGAGATCCACCTTAGACCAGGCGGATATATTTGCAATTTAAGATGCTTTTGATGTGACTGCATAAATGCACACCTATGTATATGCATGCGTACATTTTGGTGACAGGTAATAGGCAGTAGTGACATAATTCAGATTTGTTCCACTACGGTGAGAATTAAAAATATTCACGGACAGTATTCGAACAAGTTTAGCAATATTAACCCTACTCAAGTAAGCTTAAGCAGTCTACAACTAATTCGCTCTGAATGAGTGGTTGCGAGTCGAATATCAGGGCATCAGACTATGCGATCAAACTCTTGACGGCTTTCGTAGGATCGACGTGGAGTTCAATAACACGAATCTCGAAAACAGACAGGATGCAACTCAAACAAAGCGATTTCTCTGAGACCAGCTGCTCCATTGTGTATCCAGTTACAAAGCGTTATGAGATCTAGTTCCCATGTCTGTCGTGATTTTCATCTCTAGACCCCTGACCCCTTGATCCGCTTGACTGGGCACCCTGTTGTCGAGTTCTAGCAAAGGTCCAGCAGTTGGAAAGAGCTACTCTAACTTGTTATGGATAAGGTCAGTTTAGATAGCTCATAGGATATCATTTGCAAGTTTCCGATTATCCGATTAGGTACCGTAACAGGCCTATCCATAAATCTGATATAAGTCGTAGAGTTCACCGACGGCTGGCCTCATCATCATCGTAATCATCATCATCATTCATCGTTACACTGCAGGTCCCACTGATGGATGGTTTCTTGTCAGAGTTACACGTTCCTGTAGAGAAAGTAGACTTGCACGGGAAGGAAAATGAAAGAATGAAGCATCGGCCAACACGCAGAACACAGGTTAACCGTATAAGCGCACTTTTCAGTCATTCTGATTCGACAGAAAATGACAACACGAACGACACTTTCACAGTTCCCTGACACATCCTCGATTGTTCCCAGCTAGCTAGTTGACTAGTCTTTCATGCCCCAACCAAAACAACGGAAGACACCCAAGTTTTCTGCATATTTTTTCATTCTACATAACTTCTTGCACTCCCTTGTAGGAAAACAAAATAAGGAGCAGCATGGCAGACGGTTGTTCGCCGTACATAACATGTAACCTAAACAGTATATTCTACTCAACTTCATAAGCCGAGATAAGGTATTCTCAGCAATGACACCTACCACTAGATTCACTTCAACGATACTTGATGGTACTGCTATCCTAGCCCCTTAGTCACTGGCTTACTGTTAGGAAATCGGCATTCTTACTCCATTAAGATCCATGACTTCTGCGAGACCCAGTGTCTTTCATGGACATTGGATTAAGGACCACAGGCGAAACCTGCTGCCAAATTCATCGAGTGGTTTATTTGATCACAGCGTTCAAGCACGTTGTTGATCTTTGGGTTTTTTAGCTGGTGCGAACAGCCGAATTAGACAAACGTTCAGTTGCCAAACTGGCTTATAGCCCTCACCGATGACCATTGAGCTAAAGCAAAAATCGCACTAAAAGTAGCACATGATCCGATCCAACGTATGTAAACTAGTACGATCTACAGTTCTAGGCAGAACTTCGCTAACGATTGCTTGCTGTGATATGGTCGCTCTGACTGAGACCACTTGTCCATTTAGAGTTCCGCGTCACTGTGTTACACGAACTGTGTTAAAAGTTCATACTGAAACAAACGACTGTCAACACAAAACTGAAGAAGCCTTTCCCTGTTATCTGTTCGCTGGGCAGGCAATAGAAACCGTCCACCTAAACAAACTTCCAATGCACCAAGTTTTTCAACTTTTGCATTAGAATTACCTGTTACCACTACGACGTCAGAGCGTTTGCTCGTGCCATAAAAAATGACGCGTTCGTCATAAAATTCGCCTTTTGATTATCAATGCTGCAGTCTGCTGTGCCACTTGCTGAGATTGCAGGAAGCTGTGCGTAACGTAGCTGTCCTTTCGCAAGCCATCTGATCAATACAGTCTGACGGCGAATGCACGTTTTCTGACCTGGATCCAGTCTAAAATGACCGCTTCGGCCTTTCCACTTATGACTGTTCTTACCCCGCATTGACCCACGGCTTGAGCTTTTTCTGAGCAACTCAAAACTATATCACAATGAGATATCAGGCGTTGGTAGTTGACTTACTCTACTCGAATCCGGAATTCATGTTTCGCTGATGCAGTATACATCAATCGAAAGTGGGTCCACTGTCAAAGCTTAACACGTCTGTTGGCCAGCCTCCATGAGAGTGCGCACGTAGAAGACAACACGATTCAGAGGCTGACTAGGCTTAAAATAAATGTCAGCTAACGGACTGAAAACCACTCACGACTTCATTTGGCAGTAAACCAATGCAAATGTCGGGCATGTTAACAATGGGAGCATTTCGACTATGCAGGGAGGACAAATAGATTTCGCTGGAGAGAGAAGAAACGGGATGTCTAAAAGAGAGGGAACACGGAGCATAACTATGTTTATCACTACCCACTTCGTTCGACGGACCGGGCAGTGCAGTCCTTATCATCATGCGCCATAATGGAATTATTTGTGAAGGTTTAGCTCGTGGGGATTGATGAAAGAGTACTGCTAGGGAGACCAGCCGCTAACCAGAAGAACGATTTGGAGTTCTCACCCAAAACCTTTAGTTCGGATACGAACCTGATAGCAAGACAGCCGGAGTTGGCTGAGTGGAAGGCCATATACTTGGGTCAATTATTCTTCCACTCGATTTTCCGACTGAGTTGGGATCTCAGATTGACCCTCGATCGGGTGGCCCGGGAGACTATTTCGTCAGGCCTCTATTCACTGAAGTTCCATGTATGGTTGGAGTTTCGGCTTGATATAAGCAATCTTGTATAGCTCGTTGGATCATGGAGGCACGCAAGCCGTCACACTGCGTAGAGGTGTAGTTTCTCTGTGACAACTTCAACTGCACTAATTTTAGGGATGAATTCGCTAAATGATTTGGTCCATCACGTTTCCTCAAGTTTCTAGGTAGCATACACGGATACCTAATGAACATTTCAAAACAATGAAATTAACCAAATCTATGAGGTCCGTTTAGAATCTTTACTTCTTGCTTATGATCTGAAGAAGGCCGTGTTGTAGGCTTCACAGCGATTTAAACCAGCTCAATAATGTTCAACGAATCAGGCAAACGAGCGTTGGAAAGTAGGAGAACATACTTCGAGACAGCCAAACCTGACTAGCTGCTAATCGTCTACCAAAAATACGAATTATCCAGCGAGTTTAGGTACGACGCCAGCGTTGTTCTGCTTTATCATATTTAGTGAGACCTAAGAATACTGATCCAGACAGACGTGCGAACCTCGATGTGTGACACTCGAAAGAGCGACCGTCAGCAATTCGACAGTGCACTCATTTTGCCAACTTTATGGTCCATCAAAGTAATGTATAATCAACCAAAGACTTTAATTCACTTCCTATCGTTATTTTTCCCCTGCGTAACACAAATATTGTTCCAGTGTTAGCCTCAAAAAATATTCATGAAAATTGGGTTTCTTTGTGCGACAGAAATCTTTGCATGCCAAAATGAAACGGCTGTTCCTATCTTTAGAGGAATCAAAGCTTTATTACGGCGTAGCGATGGGATCCCCACTCGGTCCGCTACTAGCTGACATTTTCATGGCAAAGCTGGAACGTGGACCACTCGAGTCGTCAATACAATCGCTCTACTTATACAAGCGTTATGTGGATGACATCTTCTGTGTACTCAACCCCTCGACTAAAACTAAACAACTGTTGAATGTGTTCAACTCGGCTCACGCAAATTTGAAATTCACAACAGAGATGGAGCTGAACAGTGAAATAGCTTTCTTAGATGTACGACTAAGTCGTCGAGAAGACGGCTCAATTCGGCGATCAGTACACAGGAAAGCCACATGGAATGGGCAATACATCAACTTCCACAGCTTTGTACCTCTTAATGTGAAGAGGAACTTAATTAGATGTCTGATTGCCAGGGCAAAAAGAATATGCACAGAAGATACTCTTGAAGCTGAACTGCAGACGCTCAGAAGAGTATTCACTGAAAATGGTTTCCCAATTAGATTAATCGACAAGATGCTGGAGACAGAACAGGAAGTTCCTAGGAGGGCGACGGTGGAGAGAAAGCCGGTATACATATCTCTGCCATTCAAAGGTGACACGCTAGCAGAAATAGCACGACGAAGACTGACTAGTGCTATCAATAAGACATTCTACGCAGCCAAGCTTCGTATCCTGTTCAAATCCCGCCCCGTAGTGTCATTAGGGTTGAAAGACAAAGTCCCTGATTCTGCAGCCTCGTTTTGTATCTATTCATTCACTTGTTCCTGTGGGACAATGTACATCAGCCGCACGACCAGGCGCTTGTCTGAACGCATCCGTGAGCACCACCCGGCATGGTTAGGCACTGGAACAATTAAGTCACCTAATAGCGCAGTGGTTTCACATCTAGCACAGACTAACCACACCGTGAATGTGACGCAAGCTTTCCGGACCCTGTATAAGGTCAGAGGTCAACAATCCAGGTTGGCAAAGTGTCGCCTCTTGAGCACTGCGGAAGCTGTCGCAATCCGTCTTCACAGTCCTCCACTTTGTTCTCAAAAACAATTTGTGGTTGCGCTTCAACTCCCTTGGCCCACCCCCCGTCCCAATACAAACCCTAGACAACAAAACAATTAACACCACAAATCCCTTCCCCACCCATATTTGTAAATGACTAATCCAATTCTTCCTATAGCGAAAATATTTTGTCAAGATATACATGTATAGTGATGTAATGGCATGAGCACGAATCACTGAAAACGAGCTTGTTCGCCAACTTGTGTTTTCTCAATGTGCTCAGTGGTAATTTTCAAGGAAAGGCTTTATTAATTCTTCATCATCAGAAGTGAGAAACTTCTATCTTTTGGTAAACTGAGTTTCGGTTTCTATCCAGTTTTGCTTAGATGCATCCATTCAAATTTCCTGGCCCAGTTAGTATTTTATTTCTTAACATCACCGAAGAGCTGCACTAAGGCATTTATTCTATCTCACGTGTTTTTATTCTCAGAGCTCTCTGAACACTTAGAAAATGGTTCCATGGAACAGCTTTGCTATTTCTCTGATTCTGTACACCGGTTGTGGAACTTATCGACGGCTTACATCATTTGTTCCGCTGGTGATTCTTGCAGAATGCTTCGTGATTTCCAATGCCAAGCTGGACGTTGAGACTGCATGACGAATCATTTGGAAATTCACATAAATTCTCCTACTACTGCAAACTGTCAATTAGCAAAGCTGTGTACGGCTCCGCTCTAATGTGCGTGCTTCCTACAGAGAAGTTCATCCTCACCTGGAAGTCGTTCATCTGATGTCTTTAAAGGTCTGTGGTCTGCAAAATCCAGTTACGGATATGGGCACTGTTATGTAATGTTGATGTTCGATGAGCCGTTGAGAATCAGCCCGGGTAGCGTAATGGTTAAGGCGTTCGACTCAGTCGTTCGTCCCGGGTTCGCTTCCCAGTTCGGGAGCGATGGATTAGCACTGCTGATGATTCCTAACAAGGATGAAACAGCTGCGGAGTGCTTCCATGATTTTCAACGGTAAGTTGGACGTTGAAATTGCATGACGAATCAGTTGGAAATATGGAATATTTGAAACGGTTTTGCAGTGCTTTTATGGTTTCCTAATGGTGAGTTTGACATTAATATCACATCAAGAATAACTCGAAAATCATAATAGATCCTGTACTACCTTGCTATACATTGTGGTCCTCGGTGTAGCGGCTTAGTACAAGTAAACGGATTGTTTCTTTGCCAAAAAATTATGTGACACTTCGTTTTCTTCCAAATTACTACAGATTACCGAAGGAATGGTATATCTGGAACGTCAAAACTTTATTCACCGAGATCTTCGTGCCAGCAATGTACTCGTGGATGATAAATATCAGCTGAAGGTGGCCGATTTCGGTCTGTCTCATATGCTTGAGGAAGCCGATGAATATATCGGAACTACACGTAATTTTCCGATGAATACATTTTTATTTTATTAATTGAATTATTATTGACTTGGTGTGCAACCATGTGTTACCTACGAGCGTAGTTTTATTGGCTTGGTCATATTCCCATTAGTGCGGACAAATTACCGCGCAGGTGACTTTTCCATAGAATGGAGGACATTTTTAGTCCATTTTGTAACCGATGAGCTTGTAGTAGCATATCAGTCTAAAACTATTTGCAATCGCGTTGTTTGAAGAGCAGGTCAATCGACAAAACTAATCCCACTTTATCCGGATCCGCACCTAGCATGTATGCGCGCAAATGTCGATCAGGTGGAATCGTATTACGTGTTTGACTATCCGACAACCGTGTATGTGTACTCATATGCGTGGTAGAAGCAACAGTAAGCAAAAATATATTTACACTTAATTAGAGGAAAATGCAGGACAAATCTTTAGACATAGTGGAACCTTGAATGCAAGAGTGCTACAAACTGCTTTGTAAACATGTCATCTGCAAAACTCACCAGCGGAATGATTCATCAGACCATATAACGGAAATAGTTCTCACACAACTTGAACAAATATGTGCTTAAAATCAGCGTAATTGTTTTACCCTGTGATCTATCGCATCTAAATGCCTCGGGATGGTTGATGATGGGTGCTCAGGCCTCTAACAGGTCCTCTACAGAGTGTCTTACGCGTTGTTTTCCCATGGTGGAAGTCCTCGGACTAAAATGTGAGGATAAACACGAATGCTGGACGCTACTCATTCGGCTGACTGTTCACTGGTAGGTGAGATGGCTAAACCCATATTCCAAACCAATCATGGGCGGGGTGCGGCTGTATGCTCATCGGCATTTGTGTAAGAGGGATACGCTGGGCTAGCAAAATACCCAGCCACATTTGAAGGGCGCATGAGCTGGTCAACCACTCTCCGGTCCCCAGTGAGTCACGTGACACTCAGACAGTTCAGCTCCTTCGTGAGTTAGACCGTCTGGCTTGTGATACGTACCCATAAGTTAACCCTGTCCTTCATTTTGATCAATCCGATGCTACCAACCTCATAGATGATTCGTGGGTTCCAATGAATCGCTGATGATGTGGAGTTAGAAAACGGAAGAACTGCCTTGTCTTTCTTTTTCTTTCCTTTCTCTTGCCCACCGTTTTAATCCTTCGCCAGGATTCCGATAGGATACGATCTATATTCGAAAGTAGAGAAATGAATCAGCACATATCCGGCGGTACAATCAACCGATACATTGTGTGAGTTGCTTGAAGGCAACCGTCCCAAAAGCTGCTGCAGAACAGCCAAACAAGACGTCCATTTGTCATAAGGCTATTTGATTACACCGTGCACACAAATTACTCTACTAATTGTTTTCTTGTCTTCAAGTTGCGGTCTTCGAGGTTACTTTTTGAGTTTTCACTAAACCAGAAATGCTGACTGTCCGCGTGCTGCGCCTTTGGACGGCCTACGGGCAGCTTGATCTGATCCAGCGTTTCATCTTTGGCCGAATTTTATTTTACCGGTGGTACTCCTTCCTTTTTTTGCCCCAGACCTTCTGTATAAAAACGTATCAAAATGAACAGGCCACTCAAGGACATACGGTGCACGACCAATCCTCGTTCGGAACCTTTGGCAGAATGAGTCGTATTCATTCATGACAAGAACGGAAGCAAATTTATTTGATAGAATTTTGAGCGGACCGCGCTAAAGATGACACTTAGATCTAGTCGCAATGCAGCCATAATGATCTAAGTCGGAAGTTCTGTCCTTTGTTGATGGTTTTTCGTAACCTGCTCATTCTCTATGACACCCAAAATTTTCGCCACGTTTTTGCTTCATATGTACCTGACCTAGTCCAAAACTAGGTTAATCGGTCGTGCCAATTTCGTACAACAACTGCTTTGTTCGTCCACCTACGTAAAACCCAAAACCCAAGCATTGGGGTGTATTAAGCAAACGTACATCTGAATATAATTTTATCTTCAATTTTGCAGAAACGAAATTCCCAATCCGATGGACCGCTCCTGAAGGAATGCTGAAACAAGCGTACTCCACGAAATCCGATGTTTGGTCCTTTGGTGTGCTTATGTACGAGATACTCACTTTCTGTGAGACTCCCTACGCGGGTAAGCAAAATTAGTGTTTGGTGTAGTGACAAGCCTGAAAAAGGAGACTATAATCTGTGAGAATGCCCTTATGGAGTGTTCATTTACGTCTGAACATGATTTCTCGTAACGAGGTTGTCTTGCTAGCGTAGTACTTCAAAGGAAATAGTAATTAAGTTGAAAAATATTTATTTCTATTTCGATGCCAGTGCAATATTTTTATTCAATACTCTGCTTTCGAAAACAGGCATGGAATCAGGCTGGGCTAAAATGAGTGCTTACCGTACGGCATACATTGCGGGATGACTCATTTTTGTCAATAGCGAAAGAAAATTCCGTGACAGCGAGGATAGTGCTTGAACACTTTCAGAGTGCTCGCGGAGAATCCAAAATACCATAAGAGATGGTTACTCTTTCTCGTAATAACAACTAGTAATATACAGAGGGGTGAAAGCATCAATTTGCCACAAACAAGCTAGTAACAGTACGTATCGAGAAAGTGAGACACCGTTTCCATTTGGAGTACGACAAAATTAACAATTAAAGCTCATATGTGTGAGCATATTTCCTTGAAAAAGTCAGTTCCGAGGTTAATGCCTGCCTCGGTTTATGCATGACGGGCAAACTGTATATATATATATATATATATATTTATGCATATATGTATCATCTTTTATGACGCATTCAAAAATTTCCACTGGTAACATACTTAGGACGGTAGTACTTGCCAGGAACAAAAGAAACTTTGGGAAATGCTGTGAGGTTGTTTGCAAGTTTCCCTAATAATATCTGTTTGTAGACTGTAAAATGGTCAGCTAAAACGAGCGACATTAGTTGTCTATGTAAATACATTGCGTCAGTCGTTTGCATTGTTATCGTGACAGTGAAGCAGTGAGCGAGAAACAGTAAAATCTTTTAGCACCGAAATGTGAAAGACGATGAACTAATTTTAAGACATCGATCGATTTGAAATTTTGTTTTTTGATATTTTCTAGAGTTTTAAATGAAACAAGGCCATCATTAACATCATAATAGACAAATAAAATATGGCGAGAATGTAATTTTCTTGAAGGGAACTAACCAGATTCTCTCCAATCCCGTCGCAGGTTATTGTTCACGCTTCACGCACCATCGTCCAGATAGGAGTGGATAATATTTAAAAGGTCCCAGTGAATTAATGGTGCAACAAAACTGGGAATGTAACTGTTTTACGTACTATTGAAAACTACTGAGCATACTGGTCTGGGTGCCAATTAATTACTTTGATGATTGAATGGCATGTGGTAAACTGAAAAACACTCACACAACTGACAGTTCCTGGAAGAACTTATCCCAAAAAGCTATTCCCTTGGCTTATTCACGTCCAAGTTGTTTACTGTCACACGAATGAAATTAGAAAAATCCTTACCAACGGATCGGGAAGAAATGCACTTCGAATAGGGGACATTTTGCCTTTTTGGTAACTGAAATATTCCCTTCATTCTAACGAGGCAACCAGTATAAAGAAACGGCAATGTCTGCGAAAGAACGACCGTGTTTCACTCTACCAGAATCTGGTAAACGTGTTTTTCTGATTAGACTAGTTTTCTTTTAGTCTTACCTAAATCGAGTAAAACTACAGATGGGTAGAGAGTATGCTTCATATACCCTAGCCTGAATCTTGATTCTATCCAACGCATAGTTCGTGTCTTTGAGTAACAATCAAAGGAGATACGTAACCAGCGGATACTGACTTAATGATTCTAAAAACTTCTGAAAGTACGAAGTAAAGTCAATTTCATGTTGGAGGTGTTGGATGTCATATCGGGAAGACCGAAAATTCACTGAAGGACAGTGGCGAGATAATCGATTGCCACTGTTTATTGACGCGGAATTCGTATAGGCTCTAAATTGTTGTGAATTAATGTTAGTTTGTATTTCCTAACAAGTTCATGATGCAGGTGATATCTAACATGAGATATTGACTCAATTCCTAACCCAAGTGCTAACTAGATAACTTCATTGCTAGCGGATTATTGTCGCAGAGTTTCCACCTGTTGCTGCATATGAAGAATAAAAACTCAGGTATTTACTCCCCGAAGCTGCTGCCTATTGGGTCGAAAATTGTTCATATGACGCATGCTAAATTAGTTTCATCGAGACCCGCATATACAAATTTCCTCGAAATTCGACACATACCAAACTACAACTGGCGTACTTCATATTACAGGACTTCACTTGTCTGAGTATGCAAACCCGGTACTTATCGTGATTCTGCCTTTTTAGGGTACTCACAGACACAATGCTGCGGTTTACTGTCTAATGTTTCAAAATATATTTGACATTTTTTTCAAAAATTCTCTCATTTGCTTCCATTGGAATTGGGAACAGAGCAGCCGAACACATTCACTGAGGAATCAGCGGACGAACTTTGTTAATTCGCTAATATGTTGTTCACTGGGCCTAATCAAACACAGAACCGGAGCGTACTGCTCTCTCTGCACTTTACTTCTAAATCCAGTCGTTCAAAAGACAAATCCGTTAATTTGGCAATACAGTCTTTATCCATGCAGTTTCTTGTTAGGAAACAGAACTCTAAAAACAAATGTTCATTCAACAACACCTCATTCAATTGATTTTAGATTAAATTTTAGATTATGAAATGTGTAGTCAAACTGGCTAGTGAACGGGAATAGAAGAGAGCTCGTTTTCGAAATAATTATGACAGGAGCGGTTAGAAAGAACAGATTTTATGTAACCATTTTTCTTTCCAAGATTAAATATATCTTGAACAAAGCGTGCTATTATCCATTGTGCTGTACAGTAGACACTTTTCGAGATCAAATATCGACCGTCAAAAAACTTCGCAACTCTTAAAGCGCTCACGGTTGATTTTTATTGATACGAGTGCCCATATGCAAGCATAGCTCGGACTTTTGCAAAATGACAACAAATTATTCTGAGACTTTTGAGCGTTAAAGCATATTTATCGATTCTTGGCATGCCACGCACTGCTTATCAAAATAAGTGGAACACTAAAATAATTTGCTCATAATTTACCATTCTGCGCAAAGCCAACATATGCGCTTCCTTGTTGTGTATTCAATAAAATGTTAAACTTAAAAGAAAAACCATGTTATAATTGTACGTATTCTTCTAAATAAGCGACTAAGATTTACTTGTTGTATCGTCTTGTGTAATGAAAAAGAGCCATTTCGGTGCGGTTTGAATGTGTCAAGAGAACTAAAATCATACTTTTTTCAAATTTGCTCGGCTTTTTGCTTTCAGAAAATACCCATGAACTTGACTCATGCAATAACCTAAATTCGTTCTGCTAGACAACATACAACGCCGGCAGTTTAGTTCGTAAGCATTTTTCATCCAATACTTGTCCGTTCCAAAGTAAACACAAGAATATCGAGCTGTTAGGATATCAAAACAGGAATTTAATGGTATGTGAAATTGATCACGATTTCAACCACAGCGTCTGTGCTATTTGATTGTTACTATACACTGTGCTATCCACTACTGATCGTTGCAAACAAACCAGTGTTAATCTAGGGTTGACAAGTTAAGTAAAAATACTTTTTACAGTTTTCAATTAGGCACGATTTTAAGTGCGGTATTAATGAAAGAAGGAATACTGCAGATCAGTTAAGCGACTCATTTATTCTCTTCATTGACTCAATGGTGGAAGCTATAAAGGTTTCCTCTGTGTGCATATTTTATTTTTATATCCCGCCGGGTTTTCACTTGCCTTGTTCAGTCCCGTCAACATAGGTGACCAAGACCGTGTATATTCAGCCTTTTTATTACTTTTCATAAGCACGACAGACCTGTTCGGTTCAGACAACATGCCTAGATTTCAGCCAAAGTGCTATGACCAATCCGGGGTAAAATAAACCGAAATTCGCAAGAATATTTGCCAAAATATACGATGGTAAATAAGAATAGGTAGGGATGCAGACTATATTTGGGAGATTATTTTGCTTTCGTAGTTCTCTTACTGTTCGGGGACGGTTAATTCTGAAAAGATGGTTTCAAAATTTGATATGAGTAGACGGGTTGATACAAACTGATAATTAATCATTTTACACTGAATCTACTAGATCCGGTAATATGGTATGGGCTAGTTCTACCCAAGACGCGATATGCTGGTTGACAAGCTCAATGAAAACGGGCAGTGTGAATACGGGTAGTGGTCATTACTGTTTGACAAATGCAGTAGAAATTGTTTCATTCAGATGACTAATGGAAATTAGGGATCAGTGCTACAACAAGACTGAATGAATACATCGGTGAACTAATTTGGAAACAAATCTGTTGTTGGTTAAAAGTGACTGCGATTTTGCTATTCGAATAGGCAAAGGTTTCACTTTCCGATGCAATTTTGAATATGAATTGACCGTCTGGAATTTGCACCCAGACTAACACTGAAATATCTGGCAAAACTATCCGTGGACAGAGATTAGGATATTATTACAGTAGGATTTGTGGGTGTGCAGTTACGTTTAGACCAGACTGGCCAGCGATGGTCAAGCGGATGAAATTGTGGCATCTGGACGTGAAGGTAGCGGGTTCGAATCCTTCCAGTGCCGGTCGATGTCCCCACTTGGCAGCCCTCGGCTGGCCGCGGCCCCCTTCCTGAAAATTGATGTGCATTTTTGTTTCATTAATAAATGAAGCGAAAGATAAAAGTATCTTAATCGGAGTGCGATGCCGACGAATTTACTGAAATCTGTTTGATTAGAAATAACTCTCATCGGCATATTTTGATATTTGAATGGAGAACAATTTGACAGATCGTTATTCTAGGCCGCAAATAGAAAAAGAAAATAGGACAGCACCAAGAAGTACATTGGAGTCTTTCAAAAGTGATTTAAAAATGCTTCATTATTTTCTGATTATCGTTGCGAAAACAGTTCATTAGCCAAGCTAGACCAGAATCCGGCTTGTGGATAAAACGAGATAGGGACATTGAATTACGGGTTAAAGAATAATCAGGAAACGTTCGGGAGAAAATTTGCCCATAATTATCAAGTTATTTAATAGCATAATAGAACAAGCAAGCTACAATGACAGTGCAGGATCACTGGGATTTATATGGATACTTGGAATGACAACGTAGTACATCCACATGTGTTTGAATATGGGTGAAGACAACATTTTCTGTGGTTAGTAGAAATAGATATGAACACAATGGAGCAAACCCACTATATCATTGGATTTGAGGCCTTTGCAAATTGGAATGGTGATAACTGCGTTACAGATTAAGAATCGCACAGTCAGATAATGTCTAATAAGTGAAATTAGGGATCGTTATAGAAAATTGGCTGGAGTCAAACTTGAGAATCGTTGCATAGAGACCATTGGAGCAGGACGCCGACGATGTCTTGGATTCGCTAAGAATGTTCAACCCCTGCGCATGAATGAGTTCCAAGACCAGTAGTCACCTAGAGTTTAGAAGGAAGGCCGAGATTGAAATGTTCCATATCTAAGTTATCATCGGTGCACCGGACCTAAGACCAGATTAAAGGCTGACTTCCAGACCAAGAAATTTTGGAATTGTGCTTTTCCAAAAGCTCGTTTGCAAAGGCTGCATCAAAACGCTTTAGCACTGCTTTACTTCTCCTGACATTGGAATTCCGACGAGGCTGTGACGCGAGTTCCCTTAGCCTTCAGAGTGGTTTGAATGCTGCGGAGCTAATCCTAACACACCAGTAATGAACAGTGTGTATGTGATAGACATAGGATGAACGTAACCTAAGGGTATTTCAGTAAACCGCCTGAAGCAGGTACGGTATTCAGAAAAACCATGTAATGTTACGTAAGTGGATTCCATGAGAAAGAAAACAATAGGAGAAGAAGGGTTACCAAGACGAAGGTTTGTTTTATTTTGAAGGCATGAATAATCTGTGGTCAGTGTGTGGACACATTTTTGCCTTAGAAAAAGCCACCAGATGCAAATTTGTAGAAACAGAATTTCCAGTTTAACTGAAATCGAACAAATACACTTTGGTTAAGTTTTTGCCCAGTACAAAATTCCATTGTGTAGCTGATTTAGTGATGAAACTTAATCCGGACGATAAATGTGAGTAAGCTTTGCATGGTTAAAACTATTAACTATCACTTGTGAATGCCCATCTTGGAGGGGAACTGCAAAACGGTTCGAAGACTTTAAATGTGTCAGAAAAAAGACGTCAACTTGCGCACACCGAAGACTGTCCTATGTACGACTATGATGGTAGTACTGTCAAAGTAAGCATAGCTGGAGGGAAAATCGATGCATGTCGGCAGTTTTGCCATTCCGTGCTCAGCGGCATACGTCACCCCAACCCCAAGGCGCTCTTTGTTAGTCGGCGTCCGGTCCTGACGGTAACACTGGAATCCATCGATAGGAAACGAAATCCTCAAGTTTTATTCCTGAACAATCACTGCCCACGTATGAACAAGATTAGATATATGTAAGAGGTTTTTTGAGTTTAACAACCTTGAGATTAAAAAAGCAAATTGCCGAACTGACCACAGTCACCACCGTTATTTCAGAGGACCGAAATGGTACTTCCAACCGGCACACGGTGCTCTTTAGTTCAGCTAAATTTTACAGAATCCGAAGTTAAAACAAATTTACCGTCCAAGCACCCACTAGTGCTTGTGGTGCCGAATGACTCTGATGGCTTTTAAGAGCAACATTCTAACATGATAATGTGGGCAGGATAACGATAAATCCATTTTGTAGGGAACAGAATAGGAAAGTTGCGCAGCCCATCAAAGGGAGAAGTTTACCGGTGGTTTTATTTTCCTGGACATCTGCACAGAACACCAAAAGTAAGCTGAGAACAGCTGATTGCAGAGGTGAACCGTTGCTTGTCGGTCGCATGAAACTGTTTACTACGACACAAATTAATTCATATCCCGAACACATCAAATGATTACAGGACAACAGAGGCGCGTGGATGATCCACCCGGCAAAACGTTCTGTCTCATAAACAAAGAATATTGGTTACTTTAGAAAGCCCGCAGTGACGATCACGTGGGACTGAATTTGCCTAATTTTACTAGTGATTTCAGTCTGTAATTTCAATTTTCAACGAAAAAATTACTCCAATGAACCGGTCGACTTTCATCCTTCTAATCGCGGAGGTTCCAATCTGTCACTTAGATCACTAACGGTTGTGAGTTCATCTTCACTAATTGCATCTGGTTGTTTTGACTGCTACTAGGAAACTAACAAGTTTTTTGCAGTGATTTACCACTGTCACACCTTAGCTGCCCATAGAAAACGAGTAAACAGACGAGTCATCATGCATGATACGAGCCGAAAGTGGCGATACAAATTTATTTTGCCCTTATTGGGATTGGGACACTGGTTCCAAATTTATGATTCGAGCGCCGAAAAAGCCAACTGTAAGGAACCATACAGAATTGCTTACCCTACGCTAGAGATGAGTCTTGGTAACCGGGCAGCTGAAACAATATGAGGGCGCTTCCATTGTTTGCGGTCTCAATTCATATTTCGATATCCGAGCGACAAATATTGATCAAGGATCACATTAAACAACTCAGTTTGAGGTGGCCTAAAGGGACAAGCGATAATAACAAATAGAAAGCCTATTCAGGAAATACGCCCGCGTAAGCCGGAATAGCACTGGCCTACTTCAGCTTACCAGTTTACTTATCGTTTGCAATTGAACTAATAGGCTGCACAACTCCCGAATGTTTAGTTACGTCACCTTAGTTTGAGAGCCACACAGACGGCACATCACTTGTGTAGTGTCTTCGTGATAAGGCGAAGTTTGCCGGTTTGTTGACTGTTTCAGAGTATTTGTTGTAAGTTAAACATTTCTTTGGATTTCAAAGAAAGAATCCTAGTGATTGGCCGTATTTTTATTTAATCCGCACTTGACCTGGTGGTCATAGAGAAATTTGATGGACAAATAAATCGATCATAGAAAGAATAGACATAGATAATCAAAATGTCATTAAACGACAAATGAAATGGAATTTAATGCTTGCTGGTAATCGTAACTGACAACTTTTGGTTTACAGAATGTGTCCCGTGATCCGTTAAACTCACAGTGACCAGCTGGATCAATCCAAGGGAAACAGTTTGTAATTGTTGTAACGCCTATATTTTACTCAATCCTTTGACGGAACTTTGGATTAGAAAACGTTAGTCATAACGTAAACCTTAAAAACTAATGAACAGTGAGTTGTCGTTAAATTATACATTCGAGACTCTGCTGGCTGGATCCACGCTAGAATTCGTTATTCGCGATCGATAGGACGATCGATTTGTACGAAACTATCATCGCTCAACCACAAGCAGAACAGATGAGCTAGCATAAAAATGTACTCCCATAAACACTCATTCGGTGAGATGTGATCACTTCTAGGTTGCCGTAAACTGATATGAGTGAGTTAAATTTAAAATAAACCAATTAGGTTTTAAATGCATTACTGAAATCACGTGTAATACTATCTGCCCTGTTTGTGGCAATAAATCGTTGTGTAACAGATCGACTTTGAATCATATCTGGTAAGTTAAAGAAATCACCTCCCAGCCGTAGAAGCATCTTAGAAGACCAACCTATTTGCCTGGTAAAATTTTTATTAATCCAAAGAGCGAAAACTTTGACACTTGTAAAGGAAATTAGTAAGTTGATATGCTCGGGTACAAAGTACACATGATGGAGCCACCTGCAGACGTCAGAAAGTATTGACAGACGGCGTGATCCTGGGCTAGTTATCCGAAGTTGACTGATTTTATAAGAGAAGTTAAATTCATTAAGATATTCAGTCTTTTGTGGTCCATAACTTTAAGGTGAATGAAGCTGGCCTTTGTAGTCGTTTCGATTTTTGAAATTTACTATCATTGACTTTGTGGCTTTGCTCCCAAGCCGAGGGAAATCCCTTAGACTATACGTTGAACAAATCGCATTTCGATATCGTAAGCATTGCGATCTAACTTACCCAACGTACTGATCCATGACAGGAGTGAAAAAGACAAACAACGTTGGGAGTCACGCGGTATTAATTGATGGACTAGCAGACTAATGCATTTGGTACTTAAACATTCAAGCACTCAGAATATCTACTATATACACACAAATGGTGCTGGTGTAATTTACCACGACGAACAGACAAGGTTATGTCAATTACACCGGAGTCCAAAGCTCCAAACGAGTCATAATTCTCGTCACTTCACAATCACTTTGGGTGCCGTTTTGTAAGAATTCAAAGTTTGGTGAATCCAACGAGACCAAGAGAGGAAAAATGTCTCTCAATTTAGACTAATAATTCCACCCGGGCATCTTTTTACATAGTACAAAATCGGAAACTCAAACAAACTCCAATCCAAAGGATAAGGTTAGCCAAACATGATCGCGCTTTATAATCACGAATCCTTATAGAAATGTGCCTATTGGGAGAACAGAATAATAATTCCGATTATTGGTTCGAAATTCTAACCAGCGAAAATATTTGGTTAACAATATCAAATTTACAAAGAGAGAAAGAAACGAAGAGACTTTGCTTAGGGTTCATTACACATCTCAGCTATTCCATGCTCTTCCAATGACCATACATCGCTAATTGTGGCCAGGTTTTCTTTTTTGTTGTGCTACTCGGCCTCCCAAACTAAAGAAGGCAGTCGTCTTAGCCGGGTCCCCCCCAGATCTTGTTCAAAAGGCCTGAACTACAAAGCAAGAGAGTGAAACAAGATGTCCGAGAAACTTTGGGAGAGTCTGGGCCCTAGTCTATTTATCGTCTGCGGTCGGTGGCCTATCAACCCTCGGAGAGAGATCAAACTAGAGACAGCGATCGAGAAATTCGGTCCATCCTTCTCTATTCACGGACACTCTTTTGAAGAACAATGTGCAGCTTTAGCCTTAGGTTGCTGAAGCTACCTTCACAATGTCACGACCATGCATTTGCGGTTTATTGTACGACGGATGCTTGTCGAGCGAAAACCATTCTACGCTTCGGCTCTACCTCTGCTTGTCCTCCACTGCCTTTTTCTATGAACCTGACAACATGTTACTCACAGCTACCTACCCATGACTTATCAACCGTTTGAGGACCTACCAAGCATCAGACGAGTCTGCTCTTCGCCTGGCCCAAAGGCTCGATGTGCATCCGAGAACACAAACAGAATGATAAATTGAGCACTACAGATTTGGACATTAAAATGTTTGCTCCATAAAAGTGAAAGGATTAAAGATCACCTTCATGGTCACATGAATACATGGAAGCAGTTTAATTGTTCCAATGATTGAATCGCACAAGTGTTGACTGACTCTATTTAGTTATCATGAGAGATATTGTTGGCTAGTTCCACTACGAGAGGAATTCGAAAATATTTTAACAAGGTCATTGCTTTCATAGCATACTCGATTAGATTTTGTTTTTTTTTTCAACCGCATTCATGCGAAGCAAATTTCGAACATGCTGCACGTAATGCTTTCTTGGGACCGATTATAATCAAGCAGGATACGATCACCCGGGGACGTCACAATACTGTTCGAATTTGGTATAATTTAAGGAGTTCAGTTGTAGATATTCCGACTTGCGGTCTTGTCCGGAAAACTCTTAAAAATATATGCTTCCGAAAACAATCAATATATTTTCCCTTTCTACCTTTCATTGTGCAACCTAGGTTTTAGTTCGAAAGAAGTTAAAGACCATGTGTGTTCCGGTCATCGTCTCCCTCGGCCAGTATTGAAAGTTCGGAATTCATTTACTCCACATGAAATGAGTGAATCAAAGGAACAGGAGGAAGAATCTACCGTAGGACGTTGCCCACTGGATTTGTATACACAGATGCTCCAGTGTTGGCACTTGGAACCTGAATGTCGACCCACATTTGCCGAGATGAATGTCTATTTGACCAATTATTACTCAAGAGTTATTAGAACTTGAAACTTCACTTGTTAGCCTGTTTTGTATGTATATACCTTTGTACTGATATTAGTCACCGGAGGGGAGTACACAGGTGTACCGCCAGTGGTATTTTCATCTCGCTTTATCAACTTTTGTAAATTTCACCAAATTCGTAATTTATAACGTAAAAGTTTCCGATTTCATTTTTGGCCGGTTAAATTGCTTTTGATCAGCTGTGATATTAAGTATATGTTTAATTAAAAATGTCGTTTTTTGAAACTTTTCAAAGATGGACATCTATCTTACGCAATTGGTATCAATTAGAATGTAACCCCTAGATAATAATCCGAGTACAAAAGACAGAGTTAAATATCAAATATTACCTGATTAGAGTGTGAAATATTCATTTACACCATGGTATGACTCGGGCTGTTGCCGGCCAGGTGCATTTTCCGGCGTATAATGCACAAAAATGGCTCACAATGTCGTAGAAGAAAAATATGAATCATTAACAGTTCTAAGCACAGTCAGGTGACTCAAATTAAGAAAATTGTTATTAAAAATGTAACACGACGAAGAAAACATGAATTTCGTTAAATTCTGAAAGTAAATGTAGCACTGAACCATTGCCACTGAAACAAGAGGGTCTACGATTGCCATGGCAGTGTGTATCAGCATTTTTGCAGTCGAATACCGTTCGTGGTAATGACAGCATTCTAAGATCATTCACGGTTTACCGGTCGAGAGATATGGAGTGTTGCAGGTGAGCCCCGGATAATTAGGCTTTGTGTGGTCGACTGGTGGAGGCAGCCACCCAATAAACCATTGCTGACCTGCACGCCTTGACGGCAAGGGATTGGTAGGTATCTGTGGTACAAATGGAGAAAGCCACTAGGATTTCACCAGCATCCAGAAGGATCACCTTGCTTAAAGAATTCGATCAGAAAAGTTTAGAGCATCCTAAGTAAACCAGTGGCCGCAAAATACCACTCGTCAATGCTGGATTTTTTCAGCAGTGTTTTGATGGCGTTCATGATAAGGGGTTGGTGGATCGACATTCCTACTCAAGGGAGACTCAACAATTGGCTCAATGAAAGCCTGTTTGAGTAGTGCGGCCTCCGAAACTTAGGTGTGAACACAGTGTGGCCAAATCGACAGCCAGATGACTTAAACAAGAATGTTTTCATGAAGTACTTCACCATGTGGTATCATCGCGCAACTCACCATTAAGAAACCATGGAAGCAATGTACAGCTATTTCAACCTTGTTAAAAATCCTCAGCAGTGCACATCCACTGCTCGCGTACTGGGACGTGAACCCTGGACAAACGGTTCTGATGGTTCCTAACAAAGATGAAACAGCTGTAAAGTGCTTCTGTGGTTTCTTAATGACGAGTTGAGCGGTGATATCACATGGTGAATTATTTCAAAAAAACATTCAATCTCCTACTACTAACATAAACAAAAGGGGTCATATTACACAACTTCAAGTCACTCAGGCCTGCCAGAAGTGTCAGAAGCCATATTCAGGCATCATCCAATCGTCAGAGCCTTATGTTCGTGCTTTTTCGCACAGATTTACATTTTCTGACAATTTCATAAACTCAGCTTATCCATCGAGCTCCGTAACGATTTTACATTCCTTTGCATCCAATGCGTGACGAGGAATTGTAACACTCAGGGACAGGACTATTCCTAAGGAAGTCGTTAGCATCTTAAAATGGACTTTGAAAAGGTAAAGGAGAAATGCATGAATTGAAACTTGGTAAGTATTACCAGCAGCCTGCATCATTCCCACAGCCCGAATAAAAGGTCGATGTACATCCAGCCCATTAATGTGAAGCTGGTTCTCCGAACAGCTTGACAAGATTTTTAGTTATCACTGAGGCAAAAATTAATATAATCAAGTTCATCAAATGAAAAAAAATTACTTCGAACACATTGCTTTATTTCCGATCTTTCCTCCAACCAGGCTCATTTTTCGGTTTGCCAAATGAAACCATTGCATTTGAGCTGTTTAGGTTTGAAGTCACCTGACGTTGGCCTGGTTCTAGCTATCCTTCCGGTGCTTTGTAACTAGGCAAACCGATATCACACCGCTTGGAATAAACGTTCAGGTCATCAGCCATTGTATATCACAAGCATTGCAGCTACTGCGTTTAGGAGCAGTCAAGTAAATAGCGTGCCAAACACGCAACATAACGAGCTCATTTGTGCTAATGAAGCTCGCATGTACAAAGTCAACTTCCGCCATACTTTGACCTTGGCCTTTTAAAAGAGACCTTGGCATAATTGTCAATATCGTCCCTAAGAAACTGGAGGAAACAGTGGCTTAACATGGAAAATTGGTTCACTGATTAAGGAGCTCCTTTTTGTCTGGGAAGCAGGGTTAGTGTAAGAACGCCCAAATTTAACTGCTGATTGCCACCGTCACATCATCAGAGAACTCACCGTAACAATGATCCACCGCGCAACGCATCTTAAATGTTCCCGGCTGGAGAGTCTTGTCCTTTGTATTATCCCAAAAAGGGCTTCGACTTATGGTTTTAACTTTTAGGTATGTCTAAGATCCATTCTTTTCGTTCGTGTCATGTTTGAACGCAAATCATTCTTGAGAAACTGTATTGGCTCACACACCGGCAATCCAGAATTTAAATACAGAACTAGGAGAATCAAATCACGTGGAGCACATTCACCGGACGGACGGGCCATCCTTGACTACCTATCAATAGTTAAGAGTGCAGTAACCCATGCCCAATAATTAATATCTTTTGGAATTACCCCAGGACGTCGACAGATTGTTCACGTCTTTCACTCAACCATGTTTGGGTTATGCTAGTCTTGTAATGGAAAGTTAAATATTCATGGAAAAATTACTCACGGTATTTCGTATTCTTTGTCCACCTAGAGTCACATCCCAATTCATTCTGCAGAAAACTACACATTGTAAACAAAAAAAAATTGTGTGGCGTCTTCTTCAGTTATCTCAGCATCGGTTCGAAAAGTTGATTATTTCTTCACAGAGCCTTCAGAAATTTAGTCGAGTCTCACTGACCGACTCCAGTCTTTGTGTGATCCCTAAGAGAAATCCGCAATTGTAATTCGCTCTCCGCTTAAGTCAGCCGATCTGTTGCCTTCATAACCTAATGATCAAGGCAATGGGGTGTATATGAAAATAATTCGGTCAACCTGTTTCTCATTAGAGATGAACATCTGTCTTGACTTGTTATGGATTTATGTATAGGTGAAGAATAAGAGACGAATTAATATGAGTTCGTCTACGCTTTCCAGCGGATGTTTACTTTGTCAATTTTCATTATCACGGAGGCGAGAAACCATCTCTTTTTACTGTGTTCCGCATCCGAGAGCCCAATCACATTTACGAATGTGCATATGAAAGAATACCATATCCGACATTATGACTGACAGTACGCATTCCTCGGTCGGAACGAAAATATGTTCGGTTCTTCTTCCTCTTCCTTGCTATAGGCCTCTGTTATTGAACAACTAGAGAAGTAAACAAACAAAGAGAGTCCATTGGCTAAAACCTTGGCCTAAACAAACGACTGTCAACGAAGAATAGTCGATCGATGGCTGTGTGATTAGCGCATGACCACACGTGACTGACCGGTCAGCACAGACATTCACACCAAAAAGGAATTTTTCTTATTCAGACAAGTGAAAGACAGACGAGATGGGGTGAAAGTTGTAGATAAATGAGTGAGCACCACTTGTTCAATCACTGAGTCTTGGACATTCTTCCGTGTTTACGTGTGCAGGTGACTGGTTCTGATTTTCACAAGGCCTCGAATAATTGCCATTGCAGAGATCGATGGGGGGTGTAGTGAATTTCTACATTACAAATAGTCGATTACGACGATTAGCACATACTCTGATGATAGGTTGAATTTTGACCATCTGGCCTTCTTAACATGAAACCATCGGTACATATGGAAGTCAGGGTGCAGAACTGGATGAGTCACTAGAAAAATCTTTGGTCATTTGATTTGATAAGTTTTCACAAAATACAACTGTGCTAAGTTAAGGTTAATCGTACATGAGACTGCATTATAGCACAGCATCTGTCATTCAGTCACGCAGAATTTTCGGTCTGAGCAATGTTATCTCGAGTGTTGCATCTTTGGGAAGTGAAGATGAGACCTCAGTGCGCACAAAGAACTCACTCACAACTGATAATAGTCTTCCAAGTCTGCCTATGTGGAATACATTTATTTGTGAGTGTGTGTGTGCGTGTGTGCATGTATGGATGCATGCGAGAACCGAGTCCCCGGTACCTTCTCAGTGTCGGCAGTATACGTCTTAAACTCATGTTTCAATCCATGCATAGATGAGAGATAAAGCTGACTTCACATTCATGCAGCTTATTTGACCAGTGTTTGCAGTTGTGTACACATGAAAGTAACGTTGACGACAACCTGCAGCCATCAAACATATAAGCCTAACCGTCATGGAATCACCGTCAGAATAAGGGAACATGAAACTAGTTTCCGTGATAGCCACAATCGGTCGATAATTTCCTTCTGCAACCTTTCTTTTAACACGCTTCGTGTGTGATGTTTAGTTGTTCGGAAAACATGCTCAGTTGGGAGAGCTGATAGTTATCCGTTGATCGGAACATTATTCTTCTACCTTAAGTGGTAAACAGCAAGCGTGTGCTGATCAGCAGTTCAGTTATATGCTTATCAGAACTCAATGCCCCGATTTCGTTCCCCCGTTGGTACTATTCAGCTTGTAGGTAAAAATGTGGTTCAGACAAAATCACCTCAAATTAGACTTCGGAGGCAGATGTGTATGCACGAGCAAGTAGATGTGTAGTTTAAAGGTTTGACATGGACGCATTTAATCTAGTCAGAGCACACATGCATCCCGGTTCACAGCGGATGAACTACTATATGACTGTGTTGACGTGTGACAGCAATGGAGTCCCATGCAAGCAACAGTATCCTGCCTACTACACGACTGGGTTTGGTGTTTTCCTTTTGTCCTTTTTACTTTTTTCACAGGCCACACATACACCCAACTTTCACTGGAATATCGTACTGGTGACTGTGTCTGTACATTTCAGTTTGAAGAAGCTGAAATGACCCCAGGACATTTTAGCTCAGATTTAGTAAAATTCACCAACTTGCTACCTGAGAGAACAAAGTCAGCAGTAAACCTGAGATCTTGGCTTCTTCATCCTTGTTTATTTACAGTGGCCAGACGGTACATGTTCTTGGATTACAGTGGGGTGTAAGACTGGGGAGTCAATAGGGTCCTTAGTATTATAAACTACTTGTTCATGCAGAAAGTTAATCGGCCTGGCCCATCTAAAAAGCAGTCACATGAATTCGGTTGTGGTAGTGAGTCAACATTCTCAGTTAGTGCTTTTGTCAGGTTCTTCAAATGTGAATGGAGTAGAAACAACATGCTAACAGTTCACTAAGACGTTACTGCAGAACATGATGCATCCTTGTGATCGACAGTCTTCCCCTGACCTTTGTCACAGGTTCGTCCAAGTCCACTGAGTCTGGAACATCGGTGCAACAAACCAGTGTTTTACTTTTTTCTGTCGAAGCTTCTGTTGGCGGAACAATATGCGAATATATTGAACTGACTGAGTTACAAGTGCGACATTTTGCATATCAAATCTTCACACTACTTGGAGTGGATTAAAATACAGAGCATCAAACGCTTTTCATGCTGCAAAACGAGTGGAGTAAATTTGAGGTCAGTAAGAGAAACATAGCCGCTTACACAGGGGGACAAGCAAACAACTCGCACTGCTTATGGAGGAATAATAATAATATATGGTCTTTAGTTTGCTTGATGATCAAGACCGAAATGTATGGCCATGCTTGTTGCGTTGATAATTTTGCATCGTCGGTTGACTGGTTGAACAACAGCCGCCTCCTGGTTTACGCGACAGCTTTACTGTGCCCGGTCATTTTCAATGTGATTCGTGATTATGAACGCTCCGAAAATGGCTATCGGTATTTGCAGCCTAGAATTACACGATAAGTTCTCCGTGTATGAAGGCGTTTTGCGACCACACCGAGATTTTGCAGTGACAAAATTCACTTCAAATCAGCGCTGTCAAACGGTGCTTCCTAACTCCAGACTATATATTATTTTGCCGCATACATATTGTGTGATGAGAAACAAATTGAATACAAATAGGAAACTTTTGACGTATTCTATTTTCTCCTCATTTCTTCGAAGAAAGTATTAGCGAATTTGTTAAGTCCGTTTCGGAAAAATCGACCACTAGTTGATGTTCACATTTAGGAAATTGCTTAGCTGATGTAGCATTTTTTTCATACATCGGGCATAATGTTACGCAAGACCTGTGAAGTGTTGCGCATGTCGACGCTAATAACGCTGACAGACATTTTCCCACTTGGTTGTTTGTAATACGCACTTTATTGGCACGGTGCACAAGGCGATTTTATGATTAACCGACCTGATTACTGAAAACTTAACAAAATACTTCCGTACCATCATACCACTCTGAACTGCATTGTATATTACTTTCAACTTTTTACGCGCATGCTTCCATGATGAATTGCTTTCAGTAGAATTCCTTATATGGAATATTTTAACAATTCAATGTCCAGTCATTATTATAGATCGACGCTCAGGGGCCTGGAGTTCTCGTTATTTCATTCACATCACTGAAGACTTACAAATTGTCTGTAAATTCATTGTTTTTATTGTCATGCAGACTAATTTACGCCTTTTGGGAAGGTGATTGCCCGAATCTTTACACAACACAAACTCTGCCCTGTATATAATAAGAATTTCAAATGAAATTGTCTAACGAAATCAAGGAGATTAAAAGGGAAGGCTATTTGTCTTCGGTTCTTCTCGAATTGGGGGATGATTCTCAATAACTCTGCTGGAAGGTTACTCTGGCTGAATAATTTTAACAATTCACAAGTGACAGACGGTTTTTTATTAGCAATCATTTCAGTACATTAATTGATTGCATACAATGTGACCGATAGAGTGGACGAAGCTTTAATTATTCATTGTTAAGGAGAGTGACTCCATGAAGCTTCTTGGGTCACAACGATCTAGGAGGAGATGCCCCTTGATTGCAATCGGGGTAAACCGGGAAATTTCTGCCAGCTCGCCCGAATATGGAACCTACACGAGTGGATCTCCGTTATTTTGCAATTATAAGGACCGCTTGACACGAGAAGTATACCGGAACATCGATGAAATATGTACTGATTTGTGTTTCGTAAATGATATAATTTTAATAGAAGAGCGTTGTTAGTTACATTGGTCGGATAATTTCAATATGGCCTGCATATCAGTGTAACGTACTTCATGGAGGCAACACTTATTACTTTTTGGACTTCCATTCGAGCCGTAGAGTTTTCATTTTCTTGATGGTGATAATTCAACATCCGCCGTTTGCTTAACCGAACTCAATCCGGTGCCTGGATAGAGAAACTCGAAATGGCCATCTTCGGCAATGATTCAGTTAACAAAGGTTTGCGACTAAAGCATCACAGTAGGAGCTAAACATCTGGATATCAGTAACTTCATATGAAAGTCAGGAGACATGATGGAATTACCATAACCTATCACACGATCAGATTCGTATTTACACTGTTGTTTGACCGCATTAGGTTCTTCATTGACGTCGTCTGATGTCAACTCACCATTCGCTTTCAAGTGTCTATTCCGTTGTATTACCTACGTATGGCTGTCCGTATCATAAGATTATCTGAATACCGGAACATAGAAATGCCTAAGTGTGTTTGAGTTTTTGTGCGTGCACGTGTGTTTGCAGGAGTTTAGTTTACGGGTGATATGTGCAATATATAGAACGAGTGTCATGCAATTTCAAGGACCGTTCACTGTATTTCGTCTCGTGGCAGTTCAGTTTGTATTTCATATTGGAAAGCATATATTTGAGTTGTGATTGCAATCGGCCTGGTAAGTTGGACAAACTAACGAAGTTTCCATTCAATCATATATTGTATACTTATTCATATTCAATGCATATTTCTATTTGGTGTAACTGTTCCTATGCCACAGATACAATGAGCAGGAGCTGACCAGTCTGAACACAGCCAGACAGCAGCCGATCGCATTCAGAAGAATATTCAGTCGAATGTTAGAAGGTTACAGGTCATTTTTCTCTAGTCAAGTTGCTGTGTACGCCGCGTCTATAAGCAGAAGAATGATTTATACCTAGGTAGATCAACCACTTTCCGCTGACTTTTGGTGTGGGATGTCATGCTCAGACGTGCCTCTGTAGATGTGCGTTATTTCCTAGTTTGCGTTCACGATATGCGTGCAAAAAGTACACGGACAGGGATGATAATACACAGGTGTAAAAGGATACGGAATTAAACTGGTTTCACATTCCGCTGCATTCGCCAAAACTGTGAAGCTGAGTTGGACAGACAACTGGGTTAGTTCGTTCTACAATCTGTTTTCCTAATGCAGTGAAAGTTCACCTAGTAACTAGCACTAAACAATGGATCCATAAAATATCCATAGCAAACTGCGGCAAAGTACCTGTCGGCATTGCGAATGACTTAATGTCAATAATACCGCGTTGTTGGTTGTTGTAGTTCGAGAGCGTTTCGACTACTGTGGGTAATCTTTCTCAACGCAAGTTTTCCAACCAAATAACTGAAGGATCGTTCGTATGCCGCGGATGCTCAGTTGTCTGTGTGTGTGAATGTGTGTACATTGAACTATGTGCTGGGTGAGAGATTAGTTGTCCTTCCCGTCATGCGCCGCCTTGGTGGTGAGTTCAACTAGCATGGTGACCTTTGGAATGTTTGTTTCTCTAAGGTGTTAAGGCTGTCCGTATCGCCGAAATTTCTGCCTGTCGTTCAGACTGACGCATGTGGAGTGGATGCTTATCGCCGGAACCTCGGCAAATTTACGTTTCGTGCAGTTTCTGAATCCACGTTGGAGTACTTTTGTGTTTTCATAATCTACGTTATGTCCCTCTGCTATGGCATGCAGAGCGATGGCTGAATCGCGCTCAAGTTTTCATGAGGCCGCCTTATCCGAAAGTCTGCACTGTGTTCTGTTATCCGTATCATCATTTGTTACTAGGTAATCCAATGTATTCTGCCGGGCACTTCTTGCAGCTGATTTTTTTGATGCAATTGTTTTGGTCTTGCACATCGACTTGAACTTTAATCTTTGATTCGTGGCATTTTAACGTATTATCTATCCGGAAGAAAGTGTGAAAGTCAAAGTCACTGAGGATCTTATTTTTTTCGAAGTGTCTTATCTGTGCGAAATTCCGACTGAGGCCGTTTCCTTATTTTCTTTCTTCTTAGTGACTGGCAAGTTTACAGTTGTTTTCTTATGGGGCGCGGCGGTTAGTGATTGTCTTGCAGGATGCCGTCTGGACGCTTTAGTTCTTTATGTTCGTTATCATCACTGCATAGTTTTTGAACTCTGCTGGCTGGCGAGGAAATAAGTGTCCGTTTCACACATTATAGATGTGCTGAACTGAAGTCCAAACACTTATCCGAACGTATGGATTTTCTGTGAATGCCACTATCGAGTTTTCTTGAGTCACAGCCGACGGTCTAAGAAGCTGAAGACTCTGTTGGTGTCTTCTGACTCCATTGTGAACTTAATGGATCGACATTGTTTATTGTGAGCTTAAAGAAATGTATCTTGATGATCGCAAATGTATCGATGACATACCGTACATGCAAACGTGGGGCTGTGAATAAAATTCATTAAAGCTTTTGACTCAACCGAGTGTAGTAAATGGTTTGCTACAATAGTGGATAAAGGACATACCATCCGTTTGTTTGTGCAGCTCACGTTTTAACCTGAAGTATATTGACGTAAGGCAAATTTCAATACCTCTGGTAATTTTTCATGTAGGTAGTATAGTTAATTCTTCTAAGAAAGTGTCCGGTATTAATAATGAATGTAAAACGTTCAGAGTGTCCTTAATAGGTACATTCATGTATAGAGAGGCCACATCAAAACTCACACCAACTTCATCGTTTTCCCGTTCAAAGTCTTTCAGCACGTGCAAATTCGAATGCCTCATTGATATGACTTACTACTATATTCTGGTAAGGTTTTGATAATTCATTGAAATATTTTGCCAATTTGTAAGTTCCACAAGAAATGCAATCTACGATTGGACGAATGAGTATGTCGGATTTGTGGATCTTTGTTAAGCCGTAAAATCTCCCGGGCCTGTTAGTTTTTGGCGTTAATGATTAGCATGGAGAGTTCCCGAGTTTTGCTTCAATCCAGATAGGTACTTGTTTGCATGGGCATTTGATCTGTTGAGTGATGCGTTCAGTTTGTTCCTTTCCATTTTTTTTCATGCGGTCCATCTCGCTGATGCTCGGCAATTCTTGAGTGGTAATCCAATCTGTTTAGATTAAGTGTAACATTGCCTTTGTCCGATAATGTGATATGGATTGATCAATCATATCTTAAGTTCGTCAGTGCTTCCTTTCTTCCGCAGTGATATTTGGGGAAATTGGCTGTTGGCTCTTAAGAACATTTCATATCCTCGGTCTAGCTTGATTGATGTTTTCTTCCGTAAGTTTCGATAACGCTTATTCCAGTGCTGGCACAAGTTCTTCGACCATCAGCGGTTTTCTGTGGAGATTGGAGTTCAGACCCCTTTGTATTAATTTTAACTCTGCGGACGTCAGCAGTCTGTTTGATGTGTTCTTCACGACATTTCTGGTAGTTATTATTGTAGGTTGTCTGACTTCTGATTTTGGTCCTTCATCGGTCGTGTTTTGCTATGTTAATTTGGCGAACCTGCGTTTTTGTCGTGTTTGGCATGTCTAAACGCATATAATCGTCTCTGTTCAACGACCGTTCAAACTTGTTTGAGGATTTCCGGTGGGAGCAAATGATTCGGACAGACAGCAATATTCCGTATTCTGAAGCACATTGAAGGTATTTTTCCTGTGCAGATGTCAGAAGGTCGCCATGCTAGTTGAACTCACCACCAAGGCGGCGCATGACGGGAAGGACAACTAATCTCTCCCCCAGCACAGTTCAATGCACACACATTCACACACACAGACAACTGAGCATCCGCGGCATACGAACGATCCTTCAGTTATTTGGTTGGAAAACTTGCGTTGAGAAAGACTACCCACAGTAGTCGAAACGCTCTCGAACTACATCAACCAACAATGCTGTATTATTAACATTAAATCATTCAGAATAACAACCAATACATGGCGCATCGATTTTTCGTTACATTCCTTACGTAATTTATTCTTGATCCGCGCCGCTCACCTCGATACGTGATGAAACGTTTGCATTCCAATTGCCGAGCTCAGCGAAGTAACCGATGCCATCCTGCTGAACCTCAGCTACGAAAAAGAACATCATTCTCTAACCTGCTATATATATGTATTTGTAATGTGCAAAACGAACGACAAGCTTAATCTTTTTTCCTTATGAAATTCAAAATGATGTTCTGCGTAGCTGGTTACCGGTGACATATATAGGCAATTCTACAATCGGTAAACAGCTAGTGACAGCCCTGTGTAACGAAGCAAACGACTGACCCCGGAAAGGTGCAGTAATTCTGGGCCCATTGTGCACATAACCGCACAGGCTTAACAAATTCAGTAAGTTCAGTCGAACAACTAATTTCAGGTTCCAAATTTTGTGTGCCACATATACAAGTCTGTTAATGAACAAGCAACATTGTTTCACGAAACGAAGGTACATGACACAGTTTCAGGAGTTGAGCTTGAATGGCCTAGGATCTGAGTGTGCCCGTACGACAGGTTCGATAATCAGCCATTCGTAACCGGTCCCGAGCTTGCATCACAATGTGTCCAAACCGGTTGGGGTACCATTCAACTTTGCCGAAGAGTTCGGTTTGATCGAACTGAACAAACTACATAGTAGGGACAGGATGCGATTTGAGCCTAATCGAATTACCGGTGGACAGATTTTATGGGATGTGGACAGTAATAAGTGAGTGGTGAACAAATTAAGTCACCAAAGAGATACACACACGGATACAGCGTGTAGGTGATATTTTCTTTTCTGTTTTTCATTATTCACAGTGAACAAACTAAGATGAATGCTACGTCAGAAGAACAATTGCATCGAACGAACACAAACGGATTATTCTGAGCAACGAACAGCGTATGCTGTCGCTATGGTAACATTGAAGTCTACACTGATGACTTCTGAGCACAAATTCCCCTAGATAATCCGATTAGCAATGCTTCATTAACCACTATAGCCCTTGGATTATGAGTGTACAAGAAAATTCCGGTAGATATGATCGGTTTTGTTACTGTCAGATGACGAGAATACCTATCAATCTTTTCCTCTTTGAAAACAACCAAATATCTACTAAAAACCACACGAACGAAAGTTCCCGTCCAAGTAGTTATCCACTCGACATTACTAAAGTTACAGCCTATGACCTACTCCGACGTGATTGCGTTCTCTGTTGGCCTTTGGGCTCCCATTAACCGATATGCATCCAAGTTCCCCAGACTGAGCACGAATGAACGTCTCAATTCAAATTATTAGGGACAATTCAAAAAGGTCGAGAAAGAAAAAACTACAGGAAACGGAGTTTCTCACGATTTTCTGCCCAATTATGTTATATTTTAGTGCAGTGATACACGCGTACGTATATGTCCCAGTCAGTTAAGTGAATCTCGACAATCAGCATTAGTTTGATTTCTTGGTTTTGCCCAACTGGACGTACCTAGTATAAAGCACAAAATTTCCACACATGAATTCAAACATTCTCAGAAAATAAAAAATTGACACAATCGGGCATACAATGTTCAACAACCTGGGCCCGATTCCATATACAGCATTAGTGTTACACGGAAGGGTGCTTGCACGGCACACACTGGCTGCCAAAAGATGCACGGTGCAAGTGATCATTCCAGAGGTTGACTGTCTCGTATTTCGCTATTCCCGATGGAATGGTAATGCAATGGGCGTTTTTTAATGTTCCTATTATTGACAGACGTGAGTAAGAATTTTTCTGTTGGACCGTAGAATCTCATCTGAACTGGAAGGCCATAGGATTTTAGGGCACTCAGTTTATATCGTCAGCCTCTGAACATGGGAATACGGGCTGGAAGAATTCCAGTCTGCTTGGACAAATTAATTGTATGGATTATTCCAAAGTGTGTTTTTCAAAGTCGCTTCCACGTTTTTGTTGAACTGATGGGATTTGGAGCATTTTATCTTGAAATATTTCTCCTTCGCGACCATTTTGCTCGCAGACTGCCACAGCTTAGACTCAATCGGTTCCCGCAGAAATATCATGACTGGCATCTATAAAACAAGTAGTAAATTAAATAGCTTACGAATCTCATATGGAGTTGACACGACCCAATGAGTCATTGCGCGCAAAAGAATAGTTTGCTTTCTTCCACGGCCAGACTGATGCGAACTGGGGACTCTCCGCCTTAAACGGATGAACTTTTGCGTCTACTGTCCTCAAACGCATGTACAATGAGCCTAGCAGCCTGTGTCGCCAGGCCATGATAGAAACACTTATTTTATCTTAAGACTATCTCTGTAATCGACTCACTACTATCATGGGCAGATTGGCCGAGCACGGAGTTTAATAGGGTAGACAGAAATAAAGCCAAACAGATGAGCCTGAGAAAGGCTGCATCTGTGCACTTTTCGACAACATCTTTTACAATCCTAGTCGCATTGTGGTTTGTATCTGACACCCCAAACACATGTTATTCCAATTTTATTTTGCATCATAACTGCATAGTTGGACTGCTGAAAATTATTAATGTACTACATCATCGAGTGATGGAAAATGGTTTATTCGTTTCGTTTCACCCAAAAACCTTTGACGTGATCCCGAGCGATAGCCGAACTTGACCTAGAAACGTCGGCTCTCGTTTGAAAAGAAACTGGACATTTCTACTCTTCTGTTTTGCAGCTCGAAAGCCAAATCATCTTATCGGAGATTTCCGCTTTTCATTTTTTTCCCTCAATGATTTTTTGGTCTTATCAGATCAACTAGATCGTTTTCATTTTTCTGGAAAACACTCAAACAAGTTTCCCCAAAAAGATTTATTGGGATTCGCAGAAATTCTCTAAAATGTTCAGAAAACTCCCCCAAAAGTTAGAACTGCTAACATCGTAGTGACAACAGTAAGTGAATCATTTCGCAATCCTCAAGTAACAAATATATTAGGAACAGTGGGGTTCAGCCGAACCACGCCAGTCAGGGAATGAAGGCACTGATTGTATTCATACAACTACTTCAATCTCATGAATTCGACAAACAAATAGTCTGAGATTGACTTGACTTGGCCGTACTAAAACGTTAGCTTTATCGTGTACATGAGTCTCGTGGTTTTTCCTGACCCATTCGGTGTTGCAGTGACACGACGGAGATCATTGTGAAGAATTAAGTTTGATATCTTTTTGTTGATCTTTAGTTCATTAAAATCGGGGAAAGGAAATCATATTTGAACCGGGCATATTATCGGTTAAATGGTCTGTGACAAGGAAATCAATTCCGAGACCGACACCAAATCCAAGAGTTCGACTGCCATCAACGTGAACGGGAATCGAAGCCACACAATAATGATGTCCCCTTGGCTGTTGGTAAAGTGCCCGTATTTTACATATCAAATTCAGCAATCACAAGATTTCTCTAGTCAAATTACTAATAAATTGACTTGCCTTCGCCTAAATTTGCAATTTGTCACTATGAATGATTAGGCCGTGAATTCTGGATTCTTTGGTGTTTATTGATTTTGATGCTGATTCAACATAAAAAGCAATAAGAGACAATTTTCAACAAATAACTAGATGGTGTTGAAGCTGGACATCCTTCAAGACGTACATACGAAAACATTTGAACTATTTTAGTTTAAAGCATCTCTTTTTGCAGAAAAACCGACACCACTCCAACATCACATTCTGCCTCCATGGAATCGTTACAATTCCGAATGGGCTATTTAAAATCACGGCTGGATGGGATTCTGGATCGAACAGTTGGTCATAAGAGATCCGACCAAGTTAACCAAAAAGTCATTGGACTGGTTACCGTGGAAAGTGCATTTTCGATGGGAAACAGTGACCCGGCTCCCGGGGAACAAGACAATCCATGCGCATCGAAAAATGAACGATCCAAATGGAGCAAACAAATCGAATTTGCCCTGTCCTGTATCGGTTACTCCGTTGGTTTGGGGAATATCTGGCGTTTTCCTTACCTTTGCATGAGGTACGGCGGAGGTAAGTTCGACGGCGAATTCAACTAACAAGCTTGTAGTACATCATTTCTTTCGCTAGCATTTGACTGTCGGAAAGGTCCTGTGCCCTAACTAACTTTGAGAGATTTGAGTTTTTTCACACCTAATTTGCTAGTTATTCTACGAATTTTCGAATCTTTTATTTTTGTTTCTGCATAGAATTCACATGACAGATTAATCGGATGATGTGCAAATGGATTTTCCTGAGCAGAATAGGTGTTTATCTCCTAGACAAAAAGGAAACAAACGTGTTACTTCGTGACCTGGCTTACAGCGAATGAATAATATTGCCATACTGGGTTGGGTAGAATCACTACCCCCAACGATCTGATCCACGCCGAACTTTTCTCAGTGAAAGTTAGCTGAGTGGCTCTTTGAAGCAATGGAACCAGGACGAAAATCAGTCTCAGAATACAAACTCCAAAATAGTTTCGGGTTAACCAATATACATGGTCAAGAGGACACCAAGCAATAGCGTGTGGCTTTTTCTCAAACACTACATCATCGTTCGGAAAACCAATTTCAACGCAAACTGTTACAGGACAAGTGGAAAAAGAGCAAATGAAACCAACAGGACCCGTCTACTTCTTACATGGCAACTACTACTCTGCGCAGAATACATAGTTTTTCATTCTAAAGTGGCATACGTTGATAAATTGAATAAATGGCCAAAGAAAGTCTGTTGGACCTGTTATCGATTGATGTCTAGATGGAATACCTTGAAAACATGGCTAGCGATAAAATTCAAGGAATGTTAACCTACAGAAGGCTTGTTAATAAGGCTCTGACCACCACCAAGTTTCCTGGGAAAATTCGGTGAAGTCTCAACTATATTAACAGTCCTTGCATGACTAATCGTTACAAAATAGAGGCTGAAGTCAGCAATCGACTACCACCAATGGGTGAACACATTACTTGAAAAGATATTGGTTTAATTTCCGAGCCTGTTTACTGAGAAACCACGTGGGCGGGACAGCCCCGTATGTCAAACAACGGCACAGGCTGGAGATTTGGCTCTAAAACTATTCGTTTAAGGCAGACGAATGTGCATAGTGGTAAACCTTGGAAATGAATTTAGTGAGATCGAGGACGCGTTAAACGATGAGCCTGAATTCAATGATGAACCCAGGAATACCCTTCTCAGTAAAGACACCAATCGTTCCAGCTGCAAAGTAGATGACATCTTAAAACTACCCTAAAAATAAGATGTAACTATTCAGTTGTCATGCAACTGACTAGCTTCATCCATGAACCGCCTCAGCTGTCCATTTCAGCGCTACCGGGATACCAGTGCAGCGCGTAAAATGCGACTCTTATATGTCCAAACCAAAAGCGATCTGAATTTATTTTGAGACAAGCTGCTTCAAATGAACAAGGAAATAAATTTATATTTTCGTGAGCTAACATTCTGCGAGTTCGACTAAGTGTCTGTTCAGTGGGAGGGACGCTGTGAATTCTAAAATGCATAGGTTACCTTCGGTGTGCCCGATGAGACAGGTTGGAATGGAAGCCGCTTTCTTCAACTCTCCCACACCAGCATGAGATTCGGGTAACCAGAGTGTGCGGAACTGATAGTGGTCAACAGATATAATCAAAAATCCGTCCGCTGGATCCGGTCTGGTATGGTAACAAAGGTAAGGTTCGGAACTCCATTATTTACCAGTTGATAAGGCAACGAAGCACGATAATTATTTTGAGTCTGTTATCAGTGGACAAATAGGAGGAGTTGCTAAGGTTTACTTAGAATTGGTAACGTTTAACACCTGCACTTTTATTCGTGCGACCTCTGTCTGTTTTATAACAAATGACAAAATGGAATTCGCTCTGAAATTTTGTAAGTTGATCTATTTTCCCAAGATCGGCTCTTTGCTGATCGTGTTTAGGTGAATTCTTAACTATTCTGGCTAGATAACCAGGAGCAATTTACAATCCCTTATTTAATGTGATAGCCAGAAAAAAACTACTGAATAGGAGCGAGCAGTAACGGGTTGAGTTCAGACTCAGGTTAGGGAGAAAAAAAAGAGGCAAAATTTACTTCGAAAGTTAATTGAATTGCTGCTGCTTCAAACTGATTTGATCCGCAAGTGCGCAGAGAATTTTGCATGCACTAAAGTATTCATAATTTTACGCTGATCGAATAAGAAAATACATAGTTTTTTGACAGACAATCGATGTCCGTAATACAGCGGCGATGAGCAAATTTTAGTGTCAGTGGCTCAGAGGTGGCTCAAGCCGAAAGTAGCATCTTCAGCGGTGAAAGACGATTTTTTCCAAACATAATAGGACATCAGGAAGGGAGAGCCTTTTAGGTTGGGACAAAAATAGATACTCTGCCTTTGAAATCTTTAAGCTGTTGCCGGTTAAATACGTCCCAGAGAAAAATCAAATGACTGGCGAATGAATTGCACCGTACATACGAAGGTCAAGAGGTTAGTTGATACTCAGGATGTTAGATTAAAATCTGTAACGTTTGAAGCACCTCTGAGCAAACCAGTGATTTGTTACCTGCGAAAGCCAAAGGTTGTGATAGAAAAATATTTGATGGGGCAAGACAACAATGAGATGACATCTTTTGTCGATGACCGGTCTCACAGAGGTCATATAATTTCCACTGACGAGGTGAGCATTGATGCTATTTACGCAACCCATTGCACAAACAAAGTGGATCCCCTTCCTTTTTACCTGCTCGAGAGTCAACTTGCATGAGCTTTACAAGTCTTTCGATTTGCCGCGGATTTTCGCGTCACAGCTGTACGGGGGAATGGGCTACTGCATTTAAAAAGGTATGCAATATTGTTACCATACTATTGCTGTTCTTCAAACTGTGCAGTCCTACATGGATACCATGGTGACAGCAGTGTTTGACTCAAACTTAAACACAGCTGGTGGAATTCCCATTTGAAATGCAACTGGATCAGCCAAATGGATGTGCAAGTGACAATATTCGGTGGTGATTTTTGCGATAGTATTACAAAAATTAGTAGTTTACAACTAAACCGATCATTTGATCTCGTGATTCGGAATAGGTCTATTTAAGTCGTTTGTTTAGACATTTACTGGCTATCAAAATAGTTAAGCATGGTTTTGCGCTGTTGTTAGAGGTATCCGTCCAGCCTTGAACGAATTAAATTCCCCCATTATTTCAGGTGCATTTCTCGTTCCCTACTTTCTCTATTTGGTCGCCTGCGGCATGTCTTTGTTTTTCATGGAAACTGCTATCGGGCAATCGACTGGACTGAGTACGATTCGTATTTTCAATATGATTCCAATGTTTCAAGGTAGGTTGAAGGTCAACTATTCATCGCTTCCTCTTCAGCCTCGCAGTGTATCGAACCGAAAACTGATCTATGAAGTAGGCATGTCTGACATTTTTGGTTTCCAGCCGTATCCTGTTCACGCTTTGAGAAAGCAGTAGGACGTGCTCAAGACCCAACAAACTCAGCGACTAAATTTTCAACATGAATCACCGCAAATCACCATCCTGTCGGACGCTAAAGCTGGCCTCAGTGCTGGCATACAAGCTGGTAAAAAAAGAAATTCTGAATTAACACAGTTAAAAATCAATCCAATCAAATTGCCCGACGCTTGTATGTGTTTTGATTTATAAGCTTAGAGGTAGTCAATCCATATGATAACATATGAGCACCATCACGATAAGGTATATTACATTTAAGGCGGAGATTTTCCAACCGACCAGCGGAACAGGGAATCTCCATGACCTCCATTATCGGACTGTCTGAAGTGTGATAGTTCAAGACGAGTAGATACTCTCGTTGTACCATTGATGAGATTGCAACGCTTTGGTTTACACATTAATGATTTCCTCACAGTGCGCTTTTATTAGTGTCTATTTTTCTTACGACTTTCAGAATTACCATGCAATTAGGGAGCGTCATATCTAACATAGAAATCAAACACGATCTCATGCGGGAGGCTTTTTTGGCCCATTGTACAATTTCATTTTTGAATGCTGCTATATCCGCTTTTGCCATTCCAAAATGGATCAAGGGCTGTATGAAAAACAGCGAAAGATAGCAGCAGATTTAACGATTAAAATGCGTATTCATATGACAGTCATAGACAGGACGAGTGGTTTTTTCCACTTTCGGCTTTGGGAGCAAAATATAGGCTAATAACGAGAACTGTACATCGAATTTGTTCTAAAATCTGTTTGCAGTCGCTAACTCCAGCGAATCCAGTCGGTCGTCTTGATCCAAGTACAATCACACCGCGTTTAATCAAGTGAGGATGATCAGTATAGCCTTTGGTCGGTAGAGACGGCTGTTCCATTTACTCGTCATAAACGATTTCTGTAGGTCGGCTCAGGCGAAACTTTATTTGCTGATCGCCTCCGTCTAACAGGCTCATTGTTTCTTCTTTGATCTCCATTCAGAGCGGCACATCCCATTCTCGCCTCTGAGTTTGTCACGAAAATCAGGCCACTTTTATTCCACACATTAACTAAAGTATATTGCTGATTCCGCATTTGTTCTTCGGCCTTCAGTCCACTTAATTCAAAGTTTGGCTGTTCTCAAGGTACACTCAAGCTTACTCTTGTATGACATCACAGAAGCAAAGCAGCCTTGCAATTTTGGCATCCGCAGGCAGCTTTCCAGGACAAATCCGATGGTTGTTCGCGGGTGAACTGATTTCAAGAATTGGTCCGCTTAAGCATGATACGCAATTAGTTGCGGAGTATGAGCAGTATGGTATCCGTAGTTGCTGTTGCCTCATGCGAACTGATCGCACAACAAAGCGATGCATTTAGTGCATTTAGTGCATTTAGGGATCCGTGCATTTACGGTCACATGTGGACTTCCGTTCGGAACAGGTGTGTGTGTACATTTCACTTAAGGTCATTACAATGCTTGCCGAAGTTCATTACTCCTTGTTTTGAGGATTGTTTCCTTACCTGGAAGTGTGTGAATGCACGTGGATGGATTTGATGGACAAATCTCGATAAATATCCCATGCTGACCATATGTAACTGTTTTCACAATCGGTTACCGATTGTGTATAGGCAATAACAGAATTTTAAAGTGATTGAAGTGTTTACTGTGCCCCACGCTCTGAGAGAAAAGTTGCCGTAGTCCCAGAATCCATAAACCGCTTCAAAAAAGCTCGGATCTTAAGAGCTGTGTGATGCATGAAATGCAGTTCCCTCAGCGTGAATGATTTCAGTGAAGTCATCTGCTTTACACTTGATATACAAGCAAATTTTGAAAGTGAATGATTACAATTAATTCATCAAAGACAGTGTGACTGAATGGTGTGAACTACCGCAGACCGCATTCCGAACGCTAGGGGAAAAACGAAACTACAAGGAATTAAGACATATGGATGATTAGGAATGCTTATGCAGCAAATCTATGCAAACACTTGCCGATCGATGAGAGTCAGCCGCAGCTTCTCCAATTGCTAAGGTCAACATGTAAATTAGAAGAGTAGGATTCGAAGGGAATGCGAAGATCTCCCGGTCCTGTGAGCCCATTGTGTTTTCTACTAAGCTACATTTGTGGCAGACCTAAACAAACTCTTTAAGTTAAGTGTCCGACTTCTGCGGGTGCAGAAACTGCTAAAATTCGTGCGACACCAGCATTAGTAGAATACAAAATAGATGCTTTAGATGACTGTCCGACGTCTGCTGCAGCCACAAGAGAGGACCGGAATTTGCGAGCAATGGAACGTTAACTGGCACCAGGTGGTTCTTTGGAACGAAGAAGGATATTTCCCCTGGCTACAGTGAGTTCATTTACTGCTGGTGTTGAAGGCTAAAGAAATTAGCGAATCAGAAGTTATCGAACCTTCTTGAGAGGTTCTGCTAAGGGAAGTGAATAAGCATTAGTCGATTCCTGTCTCGTGATTTTCGTGAAACCTGACAGCAGGCACTGTCTTTTGGAATGATAAAGCCGATTTCACTGGAACGTAACCACTGCACCGAAACATCAAATCTATCGGTTTCCTTGTGAACAGTCCAAGCATGAACCGAATTGCAAAGTCTAGGATCTACTGTATGACCCTGTAAGTGCTGATGGATAAAACCCAAAGGTATCTCAGGAACCGAAGTCTGACATCCTCAGTAGGCTGAGGTACATGGGCTTGGAACCGTTGGTCCTTACTTTCTGAATAAGGCTGACCGGGAGAATGAACGATTATTGTCCATTTATGTAAGTAAAGCAGGGCTACCGGTATTTTCAAAAATAGCAATCAGCCTATGAGTTTAGTAAATTCCCATGTACATTTGCGTAGAGTAAGATGGGTTTGAGCTGTTAACATCAATTTGTCATCTGACTCGATGGGAACGGCACAGAAACCATTTAGTCCTAATAGCACTTGTTGTACTATTTCTTAACTTTATGTAAAGAAACGAAGGTCTCGGACGGGCTTCGAACGGAAATAAAAAAACGAATAACTTTTTTGCTTTTAGTGGGATCCGTTGTTATTTCCTGTCTTTTCTGAAAGGAAGTTCTGCACATTATCGACAAATTTCACTGAAATTTGTCTGTCCTTTTGCTCCCTGGGGGCGTCCGTTATCTTCATGGCCACAACAAGCAGATGTTTATTTGCATCCAATTACCGTTTTGCGCTATCCGATGGACCGTCACACATGCAGACAGCCAGTTTCAAAGCATTTTCTGGTCGCGTGATGCTACCGATTTAACCCGAACATGACCAGGTTCCTGACTTGGCATCATGGCTTGCCAAACCTGAAACGTTAAAGTTCAAGTGCTGAGAAACGTGATATAAATGAGTACGTACCGTCAACATCATATCAAACCTCATGATTTACACAAAAATACACTCCGAGGCATTAATTTCCCCAGTGCTGTGGACGCGGGTTATGACTCGACGGGACTCCAAATCCCGAACGATATCGAGGATCGAAAATGGAGGATAGGAAACATGATGCATTGTAGGATTTCTGACTCTATCGGAACCGAGTCCAGTTCGAACTGCAGCGAAAAAACGATATCCCATCTGAATTGCCACGTGTAAACTTTTATTGTTCAGTGACTCGGCGCAGACTAAATTGTCGGTAATTTGTCAACGTTTCGGTCATAGGGGATAGTCCTCTTCAAGATTGGTTTTCACGCGAACGAAACTCGGATGGCAGTCGAGACAGATGAATTTTAAACAGAATGAAATAGTGTCTTTGTGCATTTATATATCCTTATACGGTGCCGTGAGTTATAATGGTGAATGTTAGGTCCACCTGTGTTAGTGCTTTTGGAGTTGTTTGAGGTGTACTGACCCTTCGGATGTTTGTCCACCAACGATTTCCGTGGCTTCCGTATCCGTGAGATCTCCACAACATCCTTCTCCTTTGAGACATTCGAGACTTGGTTAATTGTCAGGACCTCAGTGTGGTGGCTGTTGGTGTCATTTCTGTATGGAATATCATCGGACTTTATCTAGTCTGTCGTTCATGTTGTGTGAGTGTGACTCATCGCAGACCGCATCTGATTGGTTATGGCCGGTAACTTTTATCCAGAAGAAACGTGTGCAAGAATTGCACTTCTCATTTTCGTGTGGCATGGTCGTTGCACAGTTATTCGATTCCGCCGGTTAGTGATAAGTGCTCGTTTAACCTGCAACAGATTTGCTTAATTAAAGTTCAGATACCGATCGGAATGCTTGAGTTTCTTGTGAATTTCGATTGTCAATTCGAACAAGTGGTTCACTTTTACCTGGCAGTCGAAGGTGATAACTCTTGATTTTCTTCTCTGCCTCCATTTTGAACTGGTCCGAGTAGCACTAGTGAGGCTCTATGAAAATTGATTCCTATGTTCTGAGTATATAATTACAAACCCACCGTTTGCGTATCTCACATGGCTTTGTGGTGGGCTTTAGAACATGCTCAGCGTTTTGGATTCAGCCGAATTTTCTAAAAAACGAGCTAACTATAATGGATTATCCAGGAAGGCCAATAGCTCTGTTATCAGTTTATCTCTACGGCTAATCGCGAAATGAGAAAAAGTCAGAAATACGATATAGGCGAAACCCAAGGTTCGGTTTGGTTAAATGAACACCTGTGTCCCAAATTCGTGTCGTTGATCAATATTTAGTGTAAATATTCAAGCTGTTTAACAGGGTCCCTCGTGTAAAAAAGTAATCAGATGAAAGCTCACTTTAGTTTAGTCTCTTTATAATGTGACGTCATAGAATGCGAGACGAATCAAAGACATCAATTATGTATCTGACTACCCATTTTCGTTACGAGTTTAATAGTGATTCGGTGTACTTCACTAGCCTATAAGCTACAAACTGCATGTAATTCACTAATGGACCCGTGAGTACATTGAATTACTGTTTATTTTTTGTTACAAAATACACCACAGGGAATAGGCCAATTTTGCTTTGCTGAACTTTTGCTTTGCTTCGTATGAAGTTGGTTTTCTCTCTTTCACTTCCATCAAGCGGTTCATGATTCACTTGTTGTCAGGCTTTTGATTCATACTCTGAACCCACAGGATGACTGTGATATGGCCGTTGTAGGGTTGTGATATTTGAAGTTACTTGTTATTCCCTACCTAGGTCAATGCCCTCCATCAGTTCGCTGACAGATTTCACGCACTCAGATTTGGGATTTTGTTAATATTAGATATTCCGGTCTGACATGATTGTCGCTTACTCTACTTAATTTTACTAAAGTTCGTTTCAATGGAGGAGCTCTCTCTTAAGGTAGGCGATGTTTCTCATGTATATTGAAACTTAGACCCGTCTGCAGTAGTCGTGGTTCGGCCGAGATCATTGCTTTGTCTGATAGATTTTTACTAAACCTTCATTATTAAGAAGTTCAGATGTGAATGATCCCCGTCGGAAATGAAGTCTGGACCTGTCCTTGCGTTGTAGTCCATCTACCCTCTCTTTTATCTTACGTGAATGATATGTTTTGAAGACATGCAGACGTCTTCTTCCTATGATAACCGTGATACCATTGAGGATGTCTGGTGCTAGCAGGTAATTCAAACAGTCGTCCGGGTTTCGCATTCCGTAAGACACTGAATTGTTTTTTGTTCACTGAGCAGTAACAAGTTCTTTGTCATAGTAACGTAATAGCCGAAAGGTACACAAGTTACCAGCTATTTTGACCACCTAGTTATTGAACATCACAGTTATTCTCACTGAAGATTATTCAGTGTAGAAATGAATACTACTACAAGTTGCATTCAGAAAACGTGCTTGTTTTCAGCCTTTTGTCCAAATGTCGTGCATCGAGCCGGTCTTGAAGTGTCGTAAGCAAACTGATTTATCACCCGGTTCTTAGATTATCCGTCGGTTATCTTCGAGTATCAAGTAGATTGCCCTCGGTATCAGATCCGATGCAGTGTTTTCCTTGGGCTTATGCAGCATTTCTGGAAAATATGCACTACTGAACAAGCAAGGTCTACCAGGAAAATTGATTGTCTGCCGAAAGCAAAAGCAACAGTCTTATTCACGACAATGTCTACTGAGAAAGTATAACCAAAATTCTTATGGGATTTAACGGAGCGCAAGAAAAAAAGTGTTTTCCGGGCCTTCAGATTTATCTAGTGAACGACAAACTGCTGGGTATAGGGTCGCAGCAAACGAACCGCTTTGGACATTTAAAAGGGTTAATCGGACAGGAAATGTTTAATGAGTTGCTGCATGCATGTGAAGTGTACAAATAAACTGTCTATCTTTTGTATCTTAAGCATACCTCTCAAACAACCTCCATTTCCTAGATGAGCATTCAGCGTCACATTTCACCTGGTAAATCGTTACATTTGCCTCGTTTATCGGTCAGTCTCATCGGCCAGACGAACGATTCTATTTCGCCGTGATAGCATATATGTTCGGAACTTTCCCTGGAAATGAGGAGAAGCAGACCAGAAGTAAACACTTCCAAAATCAAGTTGAGACTCAAACGTTGTGCATTACTTGAAGTTATTTTCATTTTCTCCTTAAATTCTTACGAAAACCAAGAAAAGATATCAAGTTTCACATGGAAAATCGGTACTCTATAAATTTATTTCCAGAATGTTGAAGGTATTGAATGACCGTGGATGCTGTTGACTGAAACTGACGTCTCACAACTAAGTTCTCTTCGTAAATGCTGCCTTTAGTGTCGTTGTATTTTCAATGCTATGAAAATAAAATTTAATGTAATTCTGTCCGGATCAAAAGCACAATCCAACGACTTCCATTATTTTGAGCGATGAAATTCCCAAGAGTTTTCTGGATGCCGTATCTCTCCAATTATCTCCAACCCATTGTATTCTTCCGCTAGGCCTTGGTTGGGCAATGGTGTTTGCTTCCGGAATCCTCAGCATCTACTACAACATAATTATTGCCTGGGTGCTTTATTTTACTGGCATGTCGTTCCAATGGAATCTACCTTGGGCAAGCTGTAATCACACATGGAACACGCCACACTGTTTTAGCTACGCCGATTATCTGGTGGGTTTCAGCGTTTGATATTATGGTTTTTTCATCTTTATGCTGTACTACTTGTACCCGGTTTACTTAGATGATCACTGTATTGGTCATGGTGGGGAGCACGGTCATGTAGTTAATGGAACGTTCAACTGAGCAGTCGCCTAAAACAGAAAGGCGCCGAACTGTATCATAGGCATATACGTATGTGTGTGTGTGCGTGTGCGCGCGCGAAGATTAAATTCCCCGATCGGTTAAAGCATGCACTAAACAACATCGTCACAATCCTAACGTAAATTTCACGACAGTAGCTCCTTTCCCAGGGGACAGAAAAACGCTTTGGACATCTTCATTCAAGAGAAGATGCTTTGTTCTATCAAATCCCAACAGGCTGGATAAAAGTTAGCCGCACCGCATGAGGTCGATCAGTTGAACTTCTAACCTCAACTATAGGCACTCAGTTTGTACTAGGCAAATGACAAACGTTGAATCAATTGTATTCAGTAAAAGGGTGTGTATCTAAAAGTGACAAATGAATTCGTAATATAATATGAACGGCATTGCTGCCTTACCTAACAGATAATACTGTTAGATGTCCTGACATTAGAATAACTTGGACGTAGTCAGCCATGTTTAGTTACTTGTGCTTTCGTCAGCAAGGCAACAAAACCAAGCAACGCTTTTTTTGTCAAGTAGACTGACTTAAACACTGTTCAGCAGCAATTATGGTTTTACCACGTTAACGGTCAATAGAGTGGATGAGATAACCACCAACTACATTTGGCCAAGAACCGGCATGAATAGCAAATAACCGTACCCTATCCAGTAAGTGAAGTAAGTTGAACTAGTGCGCCATTGTATTCTGCCTCAAGCCTGTTCAGTCGGCTATCCAGCAATCACGAGCATGCTTAGCTTGATAAGGCCAGTCTGAGGTTGTCAAACTGATTTTCAGAACATAACTCCATATTGTGACCTCAATTTAGTACAACTTTAATCGTGTTGGAACCCCTTCTTATCTACTCAGCTGAATGTGCGCAAGTGAAGATCCCGTTGGATGAAACAGCAAAATCTAACTACTCTCTATCCGGATTTGTTAGACGACAAAACAACCTGCCACTGGCGGACACAACACCATAACAGCTGTGAAGTCGGAGGTCAGTGAAAACGTGCCCCGCATAAACGATCACCCAAATCGCATCGTAACCAACCGATTTGTATCCACCGTCAGTCAAACTGTTTATCCGATACTCAGGTTCTTTCGTTTAGTACAACCACGACAGACGGATTTTCTTGCAAAAAATATGTCTCTTTGTCATCGAAATCCGGGGTACACTATCAGCTTGCTTGTAACTACCACCTAGCTTAAAAGGGAAGAACGAAAAGATACGTGGGTAATGAGTTTATAAACATCAGGAACGAATGCCGTCAAAAGTAGGCCGAAAAATGGAAGAACTCGCCTGGGGGAAACTTACCGACGGCAGCCCCAACGCTAACCATCTGATTCATTTACCATTCAAAATATGCAGGTTCCTAATTGAATGTATTAAAACAGCAGAAATGGGCGGCGATGACTCCCCGAGATTGCTAATAACAAAGGACCCTATGGTAATTATCTGTTCAACCGATGCGGTTGCAGGGTAAAGATTACTTAGTATTTCCTAGACAAGGGGAATCCTCGCCTACTAAAATTCGTGAAGGCGACGGGGATTCACGGATGGCTGACAAAAGGATCTTTTCAGCTCTGCCCATTCGAGTTAGATGCCCCATGGGTTTCGATATGCGCCCTGCCACACTGGACTGTGGATACCCGTAAACCTACAGTAGGTAACAACTGAGGTACATGTTCGTATAAATGAGCCAAATTCTTTCATCCAAAATAATACTTTAATAATCTAAGTTAGCTAGAAAAATCAACTTTGCCAAATGGATCCAGTTCAATTTGTACAGCCATTAACCTTACACTAACGTGGCTTTGATTTCTACCTCAATGCAGCTGGTCGAATAGAAATCTAAGTTAATTCTTCGGCAAACACGTGACTGAAACCATGCACACAACCGAGACCACCTCATACTTCACACCTTTGCTGTGTCATCGCACTTCAAAGTTACTGGCAACAAGCCAAGCTAAATCTGACAGGGTGGGCCGAAGCTCCGGTTCCCAGAAGTTCAAACACTGGATCTGCCTTTTCGTGAAGGTATCAGGCGTTATTTGTCATTTAAAACTGCTCGTTATCTGTCAGCGACTATAATTATTAATGCGACTTGGTATGAGCTTCAAAACTTTGCGTTGGTGGTTGGAATTATTGAAATATCCAAACACATTTTTGCATACTTACTGGTCAGCTAAGAACAACGACAATTTGGTCATCAAACTTACTTAATTTCACTTCCAGGCATTATTCTTTGCGTGCATTGTCACTATGTCCGCAAATAACTCTGTATGACCGAACCTTTCCCGTTTATATTATGGATCTTTCAAGCCGTTCACATCCTAAAAAGCGAAATGTGTACAACAAAAATAAAACATTTCCAAATGTGAAAGCGTAAAGACCTCTTTGAAACTTAATAAGTTTACCAATAATTTGCAACCCATGATGAGGTGCAAAAATCAGTTGGACTTTAATAGTTTTCTGTTGCAATTTCAAATGAAAAGTATTTTGCCAATTGATAACAAACTGATACAGACTTCTCGTCAATTATGTTTACAGAATTCCTCAGAAAAATTGCGAAACGCTTCACAATATTTGAACAGATCCAGAGAATTTCTCCGAAGTGCAGCCGAAGAATTTTGGTTGTAAGTTATCACACTGTACGTTTGTTGATTCTGTGTCGTGTATGTTCTGGCTTGGAGCGAATGAACAGCGTGACAAATGGTTCATTAGCACCAAATGTTCCCGACACGGGTTTGACAAGCAAAACATATTTGTGATATTTTATGGTGAAATTGCGTGACCATTATCCCGTGGCTCATTTGTTTATCCACGCTTTAAAAATGTAATTTTCAAGTAGAATAAAAATATGGTGAAATCATTGGTGGCAACGGAATAGTTTGAATAAAAACAATCATTTTAGAACTCCCACGAATTAGATGAGACCATCTCCAGCGTTAGTGTGGCTGGGCTGTTAGAAATGAGTGATGCAGTCGGACAGAGCTTAACATTCAGTGTTATTCATACCCCGTTAACGAGAAAATTATCAGTGGCTGAATTGTTGATGTTAGCCACAGCCTAATCGATCTCAAGTTCGATAGAAGTTTGTAAATTCATGTAACATATATTTTAGTAATAAAAAACAGCAAAACTTTTTCACTGAAAGCAAGTTCGTCCAGCGGGTTACACTCTCATAGCCAAAGATCTGGTTGTGCTTGTGAGCATTGTCAATTTGGCGAACAACAAATAGGTTTTCTACCGGTTTGGAAATTGAGCTACTAGTTCTAACCTACAGATCCGCAGACACTCCCAGTCAATCAAGCCAAAATATTTATTGTAACTGAATAATAACTATGAGTGTATACGACAGAAGATCAATTCATTATGACTGTCTTTGCCTAGATCTCATAGATGGGTCTTTAAATAGGGTCAGATAGAAGTCATTGACTGTTATTTGATGCGTATTCGTTGATGGCAGTCTGCTGTTCCCGTCTTCCGAACAGATAGTGTTGCATTAGCAAACGGTAAGCGAACGGGGATCCAAATAGAACGAACCATCAATAGGACGTTTTCTCTTTTGCACATCTTTTAGTCAGGAGAGTCTAAAAGACTCGGCATTTTTGTTCACAATTGTGGTATCAAATATTTAGAGGAATGGGGTAGGGTGGGGGTAAGGGTAGAAACGAAGAGTCTTAATCCAATGTTCGTCTGAGTTTCCTGTCTGACTTTTGCTCCCAAACTGGCGTGTGATGGACACAAACCATGACCTGGTTACAAATTACCGACTCACATGATTTAGTTCAGACTGAGAAGCATAAATGCTATCTTTCTGAATGGATGATTGCATTCCACAATTCAACATTCCAAGTTCATCGTAAGAAAAGAGACAAAATGAACACCTGACACCAGCATCAATCACTCCGCGGTCCATTCCACACTACCAGGATGTGGTTCTAGTTCTCCATAGATCTGTGAACATCAAATTTTATGTCCGATCGAGTTTCAATCAAATGTGAATATATAAGCGATACAGTGTTAACATTCCCAGAGAAAGGCATGACGGAACACGGTTTTCTGACATGATCTTCACCTTCCAATAGTTAGTTGATGCAGGTGATGTGAAGTGGTACAAGTGTGACTTTCTGGCCCACATAAACTCATTGTGCGCAATCTAATTTCCAACCACAGCTTCCGATCGAATTTGCTCATTCCGATGATAAAAACCACACAAATGTGATTCCTCTAGTTTAATCAACTCATGTAGAGTACCAATACTGAAAAATGACAAGCAATTTCATCTGTGCTCGGTTTTTTGACGCTTTTCCTGGTCATATTCACAATAGTATTGCACTTAATGAGTCATTAAAACAAAATGACACTGACTCTAATAGAATGCTGTTCCAATCCGATTGTGAAAAATTTCCAACAAACAACGATGCAGACTAGGAGAAGCGAGTCTACCGGCATCCTTAGATTCGCTACTACCGCATGGGTGCGATTCATCGGATTGCTGCACTCCTAACCTAAATGATGAAGTCATGGAAACCAGCATTTTTGCTTAGTATTTGTTAATAATAATCAGCTGTATTAGATATTACCCTATACCCCCGGCTAAGATTGGTTTCCACGTTGGTCGATTATAAGTTAAACATTAGGTCCAGGATCATGTTGTTCTGACGCAGTTGACAAAAGTTCGCAAATAGGATATCGAAGAATCTAGACTGCGTGATATTCGCCATCATAAGTGCACTAATGCTAAACAGGCGTAACTATTTTTAACAGGAAATCAAGGCATATATAAAATTAGTCTCTAGTCCTATCAGTCACAGTTCAGCCCAAACCGCCTCCCTCGAGCCGCAGTTCGCGGTCCAGATTTTTGACCAACGCAGTAATCAGTACTTGCTTAACATTCGTCTTATGCTGCAAAACGATTCTATTGCACCTTTCGTAGTCTAAGAGTTTTTGTGCCACAGTTTACGAGCCTTTCATTTCGGCAAAATGGGCTATTCACTTATAGTGTGCGAATACTACGAATAATTCTGAGTTTAAAATGAAAAGGACACCTGTGTTTACATACACTTTTTGTCATTCTGGTAGACCGATTGACCAAGAGCCTAATTAAAACAAGTTACAACGAGCTCCCGTGCTGTTTGTTTCGCTCTATTCATCACATAACTCAATCTGACCTTTTCGTAAACCCCATGAAAAGAAAACAAACAAATTCATGCTATCAAGACACAAAAAGAGAGAATTAAATGCTATTCCCGTTCGTTCGTAGGAAAACTTGGGTTTCCAATCTTATTAGGCAGTAAAGAAGCATTCGATTTCGTTGTTTGTTAGATCTCTGTAGTAAAATTTACTTCCTTATGAACACGCTAGACTCATTTCCTTTCCTAAAAATCGCACTTATGGCGGCTAGCGCGTGGTGATTAGCTCAACTGAGAGTGACGGATAGCTCTAAACTTTCGGCTCCAAACCATCAAATCGAGACTCAAGGATGGGACGCTGAGGCACTTACCTCCTATGCTACGGTGAGTACACTGACTCATGATTTGTATGTTCACCCCTGAGCGAGGGGAACACGACGGGGCATTTTTATCATAATACTCATGTGTTCCTCTACGATCAAGAGTATCGTTATAGGAAAACTTGTAATCATCAGGTTGATCACTTAATTCACACCGTTCGACTGAACACCATCTTCTTTTTAAGATGGCTGGCAGATGTTGTATGGCGAATTGATCAGGAAAAAATCCAATATAACTATTATCAATGATGTCACCAAAACTTCATTACATCCCGACGGCTCTTAAATGGAACTGTCGGCAAATGTTGGTTGCAAGAAAAGCGAATGCATCTAGGGGGAAAAGCACGTTGAAAATTTTCCGGTCGAGATACCAGCGGCTCTGGAGTCGACGGCAAGCAACACAGCACATTTCTCTGTTCATGAATTTATATATATATATATTATATATATATATATCCACTAGTTTCTGTATATCTAAATAGCTAGTCAACTAACAAACTATCCATCTATCAGTCTATCTATCCATCTATCTATCTATCTATCTATCTATCTATCTATCTATCTATCTATCTATCTATCTATCTATCTATCTATCTATCTATCTGTGTATCTACTGTACTCTACATCTCTTCCCTCTGCCACTTTTTATGCATGCAATAATTTCTCTTTTTTTTCCACTAAGTTCGTTTCTTTGTTAGTGTTGCCATGTTTATGACGTTTCTTCAATTACATCTAACTGGCAGAAAATATTTCGATTTTGTTCCTGTTTCTTTTGTCGCTTCTATTTTCTTTGCATTCTGGCTATCCGGACACGCGACTTTCGTTGTCATGTTAATTTGACAAACGTAACTAGACTTTTGTGAGCTTTTGTTTAATATTACGGACTTAACAGCCAACTTGCTCAACCATTGGGATAGAGTCTCTACTTTTTGATAAATTGCACCTACAACTACAACTGGACCTTTACCTATTATCCTCAGGCCAATCCATAGCAACTGAGGATTTCCACGCTTACTAGAATTTGTTCTTACAAAAAGACTGGAGCATTCGAGGATTTTCAAGTGACGGATATCTGCGTTTGGGCTCGAGTGGACCCTGATTTCAAAGTTGCTCACACTGGTTCCCCGACAGTGATACAACGAGATATAAGCGGTGCAGTTGCTCAGATTGCAAAACTATGTGAAAACCTTAAGTGTTACCTTCGACGGTATTCAATATTTCATGCCAATTTGGCCAAAATTCACGTCATAATAAGTAAAGTCAAAATTTCGGGGACAGGTTTTTTAGTCAGAAAACCCAACATAATAAAACAAACTTTTTAGCTGTTATCTTTTGCTTCCTTTTTATTAATGAAATAACATCATTTCTCAGACAGGGGGCTACGGCCAACAGAAGGCTGCCAAGTGGGGAAGTTGACCGGCGGTGGGAGGATTTGAACTCGCGATCTTCACGTCCAGGCGCCACGACCTTATCCATTTATCCACCGTCGGCCCTAAGACGATAGCAACATCTTTTCTCCTTTTTCATTCTGCAGTGAAATAATACAACTAGGTCGCAAGCTGTTGTCCCAAAACTCCATCGGTTAACTGCATCGACGGATGACGCGAAAGCTGTGACCGATTAAAGGCTTACAAATAAGGCTATTTCCCCGAGTACATTCGTGAGATAACTTCCATGGATTTAATTTTTTCCAAGTTGTTCATTTCGACAAGAATGAGGTTACCGAGGAGGCTATGTTTATTTGTATTCTTTTCATTCTCTTTACGTGAATGACAAATTGAATTTACAGTAACTTCTGAGGAGGGCTGTTGCATTTAAAAAGCAACATTTTTGGGGATTAATCGTGATGGAACAAAAGGAACCCGAAATTCCCAATCCGAAACGCTCGGACGATAATCTTTTGACCGATCCCATAGAATAGCCCAATGACATAATGTATGTGTGTTTCCACCTATTGGCTTTGTGGGTAACATTCCCGAAATGTTATGAGGTAGATTACCTTTAAACTTTATTCGATCTTGTTGCAACTAATATGCTCCAAGTAATTTGGGGAAACATGATTTTGCATCGTGACATCATTTTAACAACTCATTTCTGACGGAAATCTCACATTTTACTTTAATTTTCTGAGATACAGTCTAACAAGGCATGAACAAAATGCACTAGGCAGGTCTGATAATGCTTGACCGCCGTCGGCATGTTGCCCACAAGTAACCAACAATGTATGAATTTTATAACAGCAATTTTGAGAAGTGAACTGATCCAGTTGTAATCTCCCCCGTTGTGGATGGCACGCTGGCCTTGACTAACTCCAATCGCTTTAATTGGTCCCATGACCGTCTCAGTTGATCGGTAGGTCTGACTCCGCCTGTTGACTGATCCCGGTCGACTGTTACCCTCGCATCCAGATGTCTAGTATTTGATGTCTGATCTGCCACAGGAACAAGTGAACTGGTAAACTCCGACAGCTTATGTTTCTTCCCACCAGAAAGGGACAGACGATAGTCGTTTTGTAAGGAATTTGAAACTTTTTTGTTTTGAATCATTGTGCACACCATCAATTCGTTGTTATGTCCTATTTCGGTTTATTTTTACCACTCGTTTGTTTTTGTATCATTGAACGTCAACGCTTTGGTGTCGTGCATTCCTCACTCCGGATTCCCTCAACCGTTCAGCGTTTATTTTGCGGTGGATGAAAGATGAATTTGGATTTTAAGCATCCGACCCGTTTTCGTTGTTTCTGTCTCAAAGAGAGTAAACGAAAAGAAAACGTAAAATGAGACGGAAAAACTTTGAATGGTTTTCACCATGTTTTCTTGCAAAATACAGACAAAGCATAATTTCTAGTCTGGTACGGAATCTTTGTTATTACTTTGCATTTATGGGCGAATGCATGGCTGAAAGTTGGTCTTCAATCGATCATTTATTGTCAACAATATGTTTTCCTTTTTCTTTTGGTTAGAATTAAATCATTATTTTATTAGCTTACATTGTAGACCCTTGTCAAAGTTTTATCGTTTTCAGAATGTTTTGAGCATTTTTTTATTTAGGAATATACGATAAATCTTCCAGCAAGCCCATATCACGTTTTACTAGATTACAAACCATACATAACCTTGGATAGTGTGTGCCATGCTTGTTGTGGAACTCAACTGAGGTGAATCACGTGCTCACCATCAAAATATCCAACAAGAAAAGACATTATTATGGCATTGCTTTTGTCATACATAACTGTAGAAATAGAGCAAGGGTTTTAAAAACTAATTGTGACATTCACGGTAAAGGTGTCTCACGGGCGAAAGTGGTTCACGGGGTTAAGAATCGTACACGAACTTTGGGAATGGGCTAGGGGATGTAAAATTTTCAAACTTCGATCGTGAAATTTTTAAAGACAAACAGACGAAACTAAGTTGGACAATGAAAACGGAAGTCATGGATAACTGTTTTGCACTTGGAGAGTGCCGTCTATCAACCTAGCGCCACTTTATATCACACCTAGGTGTGATATTTAGGCACGTCACAAACTCCGTGTAGTAAATTACTTGATGAGATGTTTGATTTTGGGATTGCATGCAAACGGAATTTGGCGACAAAATTTTTGATACAATTTGAGATTAAAAGTGAACGAGTTACGAAAGTGCAGTGTGGTTTAAAAGTTTTCATGTCATTTTTTACCAAAGCAATTAAGGGAAGGGAACATTTGCTATTTCGTGTGAACTACCCACAGAAAACCAAGTGCATAGAATCGATAGGGTTTGCTGTCAATTCTCCGCAAATGGAATTGCGACTGGTCAGTGACGCGGCCACCGAACGCATAAATTAGTTAACCAAAATAAATTGTGCTATCTGGACAAGGAACAATTGTACACTGAGTTTTCCCACCGATCACTTTCTTGTTAGTCTGAAAAATCGGTTCGAAAAATATTTACTACTTTCTTCTTGAAAGAAACAATTTCAAGCTACCTAATTGTTGGGTAAAATGGTATTATTAATAGACTTAATTTTCGATGGTATTTACATAATTTATTTCCATTTCTGTGTATACATTTTGCATAGAAATCTTGGAATAATTAGATACTATTGCAATGAGTTTCTAATTAGCACAAACGAATAGTCTACACCATCGCAGTACTAGTATCTGTGCCAATTCGATCGCTGATAAAATGTGCTACCAGTCAACCTTCTCAAGGTATCCGGCTTGTAGTCCAATTGGTCTTTGGGTGTCTCAACGTACTGAAGTTAATCAAATGGTCTGCAACCTCCCAGTCACGTAGAAGGCTATCAGAAGGATCCAAATGGAATAAAATGTACGGGGATGCAGATTAAATAGGATGACAACTACAGAATAATTTCAGCAATAATAGTTTAAAGCTTTTCGTGGAATGACGACGCAAAAAACTAATTTGTAAAGCCTAGTGTTAGCATCATCAGGAACCACGAAAAACTTAGTTTAGTTTGGATGGAAGTACAAACCGATTTAATACTACTACTATCAGCGGTACTGTTTCTGCTACTATACCATCTTTATTGCTACTACTACTACTACTACTACCATCACCATTGCTACTAATTCTATCATAAGCGCTAATGATGGTGCCGTTGTGTTTCATTTGACATCTGAAATACCATTCCATCAGGCCTCATTAAGCCTGGTATTCGCAAATTCAGTCACTACCATCATTTCACTCAAGCACCGTGGGTGCTACCCACTAGTGAATATGTTGGTGTACGATTCATTATGCGGGGTTCGAGTCTCAAATAAAAAACTCGTAAACTGCAGGAAGTGGTTGTAGACGTTGGTCAGCAGTCATGAGATCCACAAACGCGACGCACTTGTTATCTCACCACCTAAAGTATCACGGTTAGTTGAAATGAAGCCGGCGATAAAGGGTAAATCCAGTGGCTTCTGTCTCACCCTGATAATGTGTTGTTTACTAGACATCCAAAATACTTCGCTGCCGTCCAGTTTGTAGTCTAAAACAAGTATGAGCAGAAGTGCAAAATTCAAAGTTAGATCTTGGATATGTTAGAGCACCCGGTACCGGCAGATGCTTCCCTTGAGCCTTCGTAATTAACAATCAAGTAACTGTTGCTATCGAGTTCACCAATGAAATTCGAAAAGCGGTCTACATTCGGCTTTTAACTTTACGATGTTTCTACAAAATACAATTGATTCGGGATTAACTTGCCATGTGGAATAACTTCACATATCTAGGCTAACTATCACTATCAACCCTTTTTCGAATAAAAATTTCGTAGGATGTGGAACTTACAGTTTCGGTCCGCTATAGAGGGACACTCTCTGCAAGTTTATATTTTACCGAAGAGATTGAGACTCAATAAAACCCTATTAAGCAACAAATTTTAATTGTTTCGATTGAGTAAAACGTTTCATAACATGAATTCAAATTCAAGGAACACGGGTTTCTTGGAAGAGACTGAACGGTTTTTGTGCAATATATCAGAGAAGTCCATTAGTGTTCCAACTTGTTTTCAGTTGCAATTTCGAACATGCTAACTTGTGATTTGTCATTTGTCATCAGGTTTAATGTGCTCGAGATTTCCGAAAATATCCACGACATTGGGGGAATGAATTGGAAGTTGCTCGGTGCTTTAACGGCAGCCTGGATTTTAACTTTCCTATGCATGTGCAAAGGAATCCGTTCCAGTGGAAAGGTATGTGCAGATTGGAATATATGCTGCATGAAACCAAAATAAATTCAGTGTGTTTCTTTATTCCGAAGTTAAGTAAAATGGTTAGCCAGAGGTATCAGTTGCATATTCGACATAACTTGCCTAGCTGTTGTGTGTTACTGGCCGATGGTTTGCTATCTTGCTATAAGCTAGCATGACTGCCTGTTCAAGATCTCGCCAGTTTCATGAGCCGGCTAAGCGGTCTCGTCGTTTGCGCACATCGCTTCACTGAGTTAATGCGATTATCGCTAAGTAATATTTACTTCCAGGGCGTAGGGCAAGTTTGATGTTGAGATTCCCAAAAGCTTTTTTCATTCTGATCCCATCCGTTTACATCGCTCACAAAAGATAGCATGTCATTAAGTAGAATATGCTACCAGTTCTAAGCTTTGTATATTGCATAAATAAATGATTAACCGATAACAAAACCGAAGGACTTCTATCATAGTACGTAGTAAAGAGAGCAACCTTGATTATCTGGAACCAACAGATAGAACGATGGATATGTTCAGACCTGATAAAAGTATGGCAAATTCGTCCTGATTCTTGTGTCCTGCATGAACCTTACTATTATTTAAACCTGCTGAAACAATCCGAGTTTTCCAGAGTTCTTGCCGTTAATACGAATAAACTAAAAAAATACAACATTGCTCCTTTCGTGCCAACTACTAAATGAGACGAAACAAACAAAACAGTGAGCACGCGACCATCGCTCGCTGAAGTGCCATTGCGGTGTTATGCTTGAGTGAACACTTGCAATACCTACACACGGTCGTGCCCGTACGTGTAAGCATATCTCACAAAAACTCCCGATGCTAACTGAAGTTTTATGACGCTCTTGATTGTTGACACGCAACGAACCGAGATTTGGTGACTTCTGAGCCCTACCGGTAGAATTATGAGTTTAGTTTGCTTTCCTAATATAAAACCTTACTTACAGACGGTTTCCAGACGCAAACCAGGCTAAGAACACAGACATTCTTCCTAGCAGGCAACAGGTTGTTCGTTAGACAAAAGAAAGGTTGACTAGGCAAACGATCATTCAGATGAAATTGCTAGTGTAATTCTCCTCCGTTAGAAGTTCGACTGCGCTTCCATCAATTTCAGATATTGAGGTTTCTCCTAGCTTGGGCTGAAAATTCACCTAGTCTTAAAATAGCATGGCTTCCTGTCCACAAATATTTCATCACCAGTCCAGATAATGTCTTCAGTGAGTCGAAAATGAGCTCCCTGCTCACCTGTGTTTGTAAAATGATAGTGTTACCCATTTTTGGTAATGTGACTTTGAAAAGTGGTCGTTGAGATAACCTTGAACTCTAAACGTTAGACTATTTGGTCTTTTTGAAGTTAAAAAGACTCCGTCTGTTTTTGATCTCAAAAATTTGACGCCAATCTTTTCATCTCCCTCTGACCTCACATGTGTCGCCTTCAGACTTCGTCTGATTGTTTCTGTCATTAGCAGCATGAATTCTTTTTAATTTAGGTGGAGTTACATCAGCAAATCGGTATTATTGCAGTAGACGTGCATGTTTTTGTCCATTATCTGCTCTTGATTTGTCCTTCATTTTTCCTGCAATTTGTTAGATTTACCTATTTTGTTCAGTTCACTGGGACCACTGATGGAATTTCGTGATGAACGCCAGGTTTCCAGAAATTCTCCTCGATATATTTTATAGGGGCCTGACCAAATCTAAACATGAGGAATGAATATTTTGTAAATCTAATGATGATATTACCTCGAGTTGTGGTGAAATGTGTCTTATCAGAATGCCAAACCCAGCTATCACGGAACTTTGTAAATTTTGAATGCGTAGAACAAATTATGAGCTATTTAACTGTCCTTCATCTGTTCTCTAGCGCAGAAAGCACTTGACCAATTCGACTTGACCATCTTATCAACATCGAATCTTGTCAAACGCTTTATGTCACCCTAATTTCGATCTAACTTCAGCTTGCGGAACTGGCAGATTGTTTATAATAGGGTTTGTAATCTTATCCGGGAAACAGGCATAAACATGTGAGCCGGACAACATTTTTTTCTGGACGACTCCGTGAGCAGAGGGATATGTGTCTGCTTTCACAGTTTATCATTTTGTTGTCTATTTTATTATTAATGCTGTACAGCCAGACGTTATTGTGCTGTTGCTAGGGTAATGGCTTTAGATTACTAGGAAGCATTTTGCTGTCCTTTGAATCAGTCCGTGAATATTAAACCTTAAAACTACCTCAGAAATTTAGGTTAGATTTCACCACCTTCGACTTTGTTTTGACTTTGACGAGTTTCATCAAATAGGCCAAAAAGCTTTTACTGTGCAAAAGATGCACAACGCTTGCCTGTACTATCAGGCTTATTGGCCATAGTACATTGATTCCCGATAATAATAAAAGTCCCTCGGGGTTAGAGCAAGATGAGTAATCGAAGTTTGCTGCCCATTAATGAACGGATAATCACTGAAGGCTGGGGTGGTACTGTAGGATTGTTTTATTCATCCCCGGGATTATCAGCAAGGATTGTCGATCACACCCTGAACGGAAACTGCGAATCCTGGATAGATTTTTGGAAACGTCATGTCAGCACTCTTGGACTATCAGGATTGGGTCAGGACCGTTCACTGAACATAAATACCGCGCATAATGTGGCTCCTATTCGTCGCTGAATTTTCGCTGTCTCAAACATATGGCTGGGCAATCAACTGCCAGGATAGCCGCTGGCTAGAGGCATCTGAATGTAATTCATTGGTGTCATTGACACACATCACGGGTAAGAATTTTTTCGTACATTGAAAGCAATGAAATATAGAAATCTGTAAGTGAGCAACTGAAATAACTCCGCGTGATGAATCTATAAGTGAATACCCCCAAGCAGTTAACCAAAACTTTGCGTCTGCACGCAACTGCAAGAGTGACTGCAATCAGGTACGCAGACTGGCTTGTGAATCACAATCCAGGTTATGCTGCATTATTGATGGACGCGCATGCCGTTCTAAAACGCCGTACTCGAAGGTGTTTCGCGTGGTTTTCTACTTTTGATTGTTTTCACCTTAGTATTAGGTAGCCCAACTAATTTAGATATTACAGGTCTTCTACCTTTCTGTCACCACTATCCGAATTTCCTCTCGCCGCTTCGAAGTGCACAAGCCAAGTCGGATGTGACGGTCACTTGGTATGCGTTACAGATCTCGTCCTATTTCGGTCACTTTTGTCGATTCAGCAAGTCACTTTAATAGTCATTGTTAGTAAGGGCGAAGATGGCTCACGCCATTGTTCTTCTTGTTTACGTCGCATGTCAAGTGTTACAAGAAAATGAAGCCATATTTTCCATCGATTTTAGGTTGTCTACGTCACAGCCATACTTCCGTATATCCTCCTGACGGTAATACTTGTCCGTGGATGCACTTTACCGGGCGCGTGGGAAGGGTTGAAATTATACATTCTCCCTGACTGGACACGACTGGCTGACATTGAGGTAGGTTTCCTGAATCTTGACAGTTGATCTGTGCTGAAACGGACATTGCAAGCACACACTGGAAATTTCATTGTACTAGGAGCCGAGTGTTTTAACAAAGGTACAGCTGAGTGGTTGTCAATGCCTCAAAATTGAAGCACTGACGTCACTTGTTGCCATTTATCTATTTCCTAAAGACAACATGGGACAGTCGACCCCCTCCTACATTGCTCTGTGCACAAAGAATCAAGGGAAATCCAGTCAGCGTTATTTTTGTTACTATCAGCAGCTATTGTGAACTTTCGTTCAGGAAGAGAATAACTCAATATTTAACAGTTTTTTACATAAATTTTTATCTATTCATCAGCACACTGAGGCCCATTTCTGTAGATCCAAGTGCACACCAAACAAGTCATAGATTCTGATAACGTTGGGATCCAGGGAACACTTGGATGGATTATCCTCGTCAGGTCCTTATTGGCGTAAGGTCCATATTGCCTGGACAATTACACTCGAAATAAGCTCGAGGCTAAGACATCTACCAACGGAGACGGGTTGATGGGCAGCAAAAGCAAGCAACCGAAAGTTTTGCTTTCCTTATCGAACAACTTAATGGGGATTTTCAAACAGATTACCCGTGCATAACAATTTATGTCATCGTCTAAACGATCTGATTCAGTTTTAAATCGAATAGCAGTATCCACATGACCGCACATCAAACTGTGTCCCGTAATTCGAAGAACCGTTACATTTCAATTGCATAAGGACTACGATTTCCGTATCTGTTTTCTTCCCATCAACTCTGAGTGTAGCTTCTGGTTTCGAATACTGTCCGAGGTATCTTGGTCCGTTTCAATTAATGCTTCAAAGTTTCCACACCACAGAATCAAGTTCAATCAACAGCGTTGCAATGAGCTTGCAGGGTTAATAAAATGGAGGGATACAGAAAGTGCTGTTGATTAAGACTCCAAAGCTTTTGAGCAGATTCGTACCAATGGATAAGGCACTAGCGTTTGTAGACTAATGGATGAAGAAATCATTCTGTGCCATCGATAATAGGAACCTCGGCTTCCAAGGTATAGCAAATGTCGAAGTCCGGTAGAAGAGTAGACAACACTGACGGAGGCCTGATTAGAACTCTCACAAAAGCAATTTACCTAAGCCTATTTAGAATGAGCAGATAGTACAAAGGTTTCCCAAATCAATTCAGTTCAGTTCAGTTCATTTCGTTCCAGTTCAGTTTCGTTGGCACAGAACAGAAATGGTCACAAGGGTCAAATGGACGTTCAGAGGTCTTCCGACGGTAATGCCTAAAACTTGCATCCACCTCTACGAGTATTACCTTTGTCCACCATATTCTTGATGTTTTGCAACTTACTGAGCCAAGCCGAAAGGTAAGTGGTGAAGTTGTCATTTCACCCTCGCGGCGACTGACGGTTAATATTTGGGAGTTTTATGATATGCAAAACGGCATTACAACATCCGTGCAATAGCTGTCTACTCCTACTTCACCAAACAGCTGATACTCTTCTCCGTGGAATAGCTTGTCCAATTCTATACCTGGAGGGATTCTGAAAAGTTTTAGAGGTTGCACACTTCTCGTTTAACCTGAGCCATTTGCAAACTACTCTGCCGCTGAAAAAGTTGGCACGCACTTCATCACTTCATCACTTCATTTTATCCAGTAGACTGTATAAACATGTTCTTTGCCTTCAGCCCAGCAAGTTCCTGTAGAATCTGAAATGTTTTAACGACTTTATCTCTTATTTTGCGATGCTTAGTAAGAAAAGCTTAATATCTCTTTGGTCGGCCTCCTCGACTGTCATCCACACCACTAACCGCTGGACCTGTCCCACACAGGTCATGTTTTTTCCGATAGTACGTTGACCAAACATGCACACAACATCCCAGATGATGCCTAAGTGCTGCCCTAGACAGAAATATAGAAGTTCGAGCTTTCTGCATGAAATGTTGCACCTTAGACTTACATGTTTTCCTCCAGCTTTATTGGCAAATTCATTAAAGTGTTCGCATCATTTAATGTCTGCAGTCAGCGTTACTCCGAGAGACTCAGTAAGCTGGGTAGCATTGAAGCAGAATTCCCCATGCAGTTCGGCGATCGTTAGCCGCTTCGAGGCTTGGGCGAATAGATGACTTTCGTTCTCGGTCAGTGGTAGGTTTTATTTAATGGTCCAATTGACTACTATTCGTAAATTTTCTGCTGAATTCGTCCTATTCATATCATGTAGTCCTTTCACATTATCGGCCAAAATTAAGCTTGGTTGTGATATCATTGCTATCAAATCTCTAATGAACGGACAAAAATCAGAGGCACTTAAAGTACGACTGTTTGAGAACTTCGTTGGTTACTTCACACCAAACAGTGCTTCCATTAACTGTCTTAACACTAAACACTTCGCCACTTAGAAAACCCTTGATTCAGTAGCGTAATCATCAGAAAACCTCAAACGTTTCCAGTTCGCACACCAGCAGACGGTGGATGGCCTTTACTTAAATCGAAATCGCACATTACAACCATTTTTCCTCTAACCATCTTAGCCGTGTCCTCGTCTAACAAACCAGCCGAGTTCGTGAAACACTATCTTTCGGTGTTTTCTAACCAACTCCCATAGACACTAATAAATACACATGTCAGACGCACTGGTCGGTAGATATGGATGAATAGCTACCACAGCTGCTTACTCCAAGTCACCTGTTATCACCACTCGTTTGACCGTGGTCCGAAATGAACTATATATTTTCACTAACGTTATGAACTGATAGTTTTACTATTGCTCAGTTTGTATCCTTGAGAATGGCTGAGTTGGTAGTTTGTAGACTATCCATGACTTGAGGGACTCCTTCACTCTGACGGTCGGTTGAGAGACGCTGTTAGCGCCATTGGCAGTGGCATACTCACCTGGTGTCCTCCGTGTTACGCACACAGCTCTCCACGTTTGTTTTGTTAATCACAAGCTTAACTATTATCGTCCAGTTTAAGTGAATCTGCTCTACAATCTTGCTTATCACTTTTGCTAACTCAAGCACCTTCAGTCGGCAGTCTCGATTGCGGCCCAATCCTTTCCCGTCTAAACATGCGAGAACGATCAGATTGACTTCCGGAGCATCAATACCATAGTTTTCATTTGTTTATCTTAATGAAACATTCCATATAGGTTCATACAGGAGAGAGCTCATTAACTGTTTACTCTCCTCTCTCCCCGCGTCTAACGGGCTAATTGTCAAATTTTTGATTCTCACATCGAATTCTGGCCCCGCTCTCCTCCTGAGTGCGTCACAAAATCAGACCACTTTCAATTAATCCGTGGACCAAGGCCCTTGGGTTAATTCGCATTTGCCGATGGGCTTTCAGCTGATCCGATTTCAAGGTCGTGGTGCTATTCCGTTGATGTCAGGGAAGTTTGGCCGTCAGTCCTGTTGTTCTGGTTGAATTCGTGCTTTACTTTTTCATGGCTAATTGCATCAAGTCAAGGATGTCATCTTCACAATGCCTCCTCTTACAGAACCCAAACACTTTCAAGTGCCCTCGTCAACTGAACCTAACCGCGCTGTCCACTGGAATTGCTTTTACTCCCATCGCAAAGACTAACTCGAAATTCGCCTTAGCCCAAGCTGGAATTTGCTTCCTTGTTTCTAAACCAAGCGTACTGCTCCCAGGGTTTTATTTGATATTTCTTGCTAAGGACTCTAGCATCTACCCCATTTTCTAACATCCTAACAAACTGCAGGTGTTCATCAATCCGGGCTTGTTCGAGTTTCTTTTGTTTTCTAGGAGCTTCAAGCCATCGTGAGGTTAGCGAATCTGTCGGACTCGCTAGCCCTCTCAGCTCACCATGAGTATTCCGCATGTGTGCATCCAGGCTGCCAAATTAGACGTGTTATGCTGTCCAACAACAATCACGTGACCGTATGTGCCTGCACAACATAGTGTTTTCGCAAGTCAATCGGTCGATCGTGAACATGTCAGGGCGGTAAACGTAATTATCATCTAGGCCGGCGGTGGCCAAGCGGATAAGGTCATGGCGTCTGGATGTGAAGGTAGCGGGTTCGAATCCTCCCACCGCCGGTCAACTTCCCCACTTGGCAGCCTTCTGTTGGCCGCGGCCCCCTTCCTGAAACAAGATTCGCACTGCTATTTCATTAATAAAGGAAGTAAAAGTTGAAAACAATAATAAATAAAAGAGGAACAACAAAAACTTTGAAATTGCGCCTGTCAGGTGCCCTCGTATTGATGTAAATAGGCTGGTAAGAGAACGCGTCCAAATACTTGGTGCTCTTTCCGATTCCATGAGAAATTTTGTTCACATTTTTCGGACTTATGATGAGTAAAATCTCCTAGTGCTTCAGAATTTCTGCCGAAAGCTTGTATTCAGCTGCTTGAACGGCTATGTGGTTGAGCGCTGTGTAGATGTTTTTTAAAATGAATCAGATTTGAGGTCCTAACTTGAACGTTGAAGGAGTGCACTTCGAGGCAACGTTTGCCTCTTAAAAATAACATTCGTTTAATGGTAAACGTCCATGGAAAAGGTTGTCTAAAACACTGAGATGCCAGCTTATCAAAAAAATGCCGACCAAGTTGCGTTCTCGTGCTTCAAACATTTCAATGAACACGTTACCTGGCATATGCCTTCTTCCAGTGCATCGCACAATACCTTTGATTCTAATGTCTCGGTCTATGTAGTTCTCAGTTTTTACCAATAAATTATTATCTGTCCAAATAATCTGAGTTCTTTGGAAGGTCCGAAACATGGAACAGTTCAAGTAATTTTGACTTATTTTAACTTTATTAAAAATATTTTTGGTTTTCGAGGGCACGGCAAGTGAATCAAACAATTTCTTTGAGACAGTAGGAAAACAAATGGGGAGGAGTGAAATTCAATTTTAGTTAGTTACATTGCTTAAATTAGTCTACTGAAGAGGAACCAGTTGTTTTCACTTCCTTAGCTTGACGTAATTCATCATCCTATGAAAATATTTTCCTCAAATTTTTGTAGGTGTGGATCGCCGCGGCCACTCAGATTTTCTATTCCCTTGGTCCTGCCTGGGGCGGGTTGATCACGTTCTCCTCCTACAACAAATACGAACATAATGTGATGCGGTAAGTGATGAATGACGTGGAATAGATTGAATCACGGGAGCTGAATGCGAACAATGACCTGGACTCGCCCAATTTAATACAACTTACGTCAGAGTCCACTTTTAAATCACAGCATGGGTTCACGTTCCATTACCGTCCACCAATTTCATATCAGCTGCCATTCCAAGAAGACCGCCCCGTTGAGGTTGTATGACACATTCGTTGTATGATAAACGAAGAAGAGTAATTAAATGTAAAATGTCTTTGCCGCAGGAGAATGGAAACTAAGCAGGAATTATTGTCGTTGTAGGTAATTATGTATGCTATACTGGTACAGACTTCGTAAAATGACCAATTCTTAACCTACCCCAATGCAAGTGATCATGATAAGTCATTCTATCATCCGTCTGCACTCACTCTTGTTGAATATTTCATCACTTTGTCGGGGAATTTTCCCCCGCGAAAAAAGAAATAAAAACGATTTTGTGAAAAGTTCCGAACGTTTGTGTTTCGTTGCCCAGACTGACGGTTTATGAAATGTTGTGTTTGCTAAACCTGGCGCTGAACCACGTATATAGATATGGTAACTTGAGTGAATTAGATATGAGTCATTTTGGAGCAACTCTGGAATACCTAGGTTTTCGATCACACTATTTTTGCACGATTCTACTAATGCGCTTGCTTGCTACTAAGCCTAGACGGAGTATCACTAGTGTTTGGGCACTTGAAAGTAAGCAGGTTTGGGGATTATTCCTTATTTGTTTTGGGTATTTAACCACACAGGGAATTCGCACAGCTGTTCTGAAGCTTCACGGTATGCAAAGTACACACACGCACACACAAGGATAGTCACATCTGACGGCTAATCGCACATCGGCTCGTACACACGGATCTATTTTTTCGATCATTTTCCTGTTGATCAGCTGATCACAAGACAGATAACTGTAGATTATATTTGAGACCTTGTGATTGATTATATTAAATCGCGGGGAGCATCTAGGATATTTGGGAGATCGCTTGTGCTTCCGTGCATAGCCCATCTCGGACTTATGTTCGTGTTCCTTAATCATTCGGCAATGCGTGATTAGACTTCCCACTGAGGTCACATACGTGGTCTATATAGACCCGACGTTTGGACGTGATGTGAAAGCGAAGTTTCGTACATTTCATCTGATGGTACGTCTCAACGGAGTGATCAAGAGTTCACTCAGCCGAAATCATTTCCGAAACACATGTGACTATTTTACTGGGAGTGCAGTAAATGCGACGAAGAAATGTACCCATTGAGTACTATATACATTTCTGTGTCAATAGAATGTACGTTAATTAATGATGAGATGACGGCGGAATAGACTAGGAGACACTCTTTGACCCGAACTATCATAAAAATAAATAATTTGTTAGTCTGCAGTTGGAAATAAGTTATCAGTGATTTCTTTCTCACCTTCCGACTCGTCAAATGGTTCTTGAAGTGACTCCATCATATTGCCAGCCATTTGCGGCCTGACAAGCTTCTACGGTGGTTTCGCCTTATTCTCCGTTATCGGTCACTTGATGTACATTACTGGCCAGAACGACAATACTAGACTGGTTCGACAGGGTCCAGGGTTGGCATTTGTTGCCTACCCGCAAGCCTTGTGCATGCTTCCCGGTCCGGCAATTTGGAGCGTGCTATTCTTCCTGATGCTACTCAGTCTTGGATTGGACAGTCAGGTAGGTAACTCAAACTTTGCCCAATCGTGATGAGTTTGTTGTATACACTAAAATAACCGAGTTGCTTTTCAATCCATTTTGAGTAGCATTTATCTAGAATCATCAAGAATAGATGACATCATCAAATGTTGTTCACCTGCTGAATATTCAAGCCATTGAACAAAAAGCTCACAATAGATATAGTTTCTATATATGCTCACAGCTAGTGTCATAATCGTTTTGAGTGAGGTATGAAGAATGGAACCGTGACTCTGCAATGCGTATAACAGCTTTCATGAAGTTTCAATCGGCAAACAGGTCGTTTAAATTGGAAACACACTAGTAGAGGTAAAACCTTGTTCGCTTAGATGTGGTTGATGCAATCTCGATTTAAAAGGTTTTCAGTATTAGTTTGATAATCAACCTTGACCTGTTTCGTTTGACCTGTGCTATCGTGACTTTTGGACCTCTAGGACGTTGAACATGAAGCTACACTCCGTCAATTTTATTGCTTGTTTATATTGATGTTCAATAATTTACTCCTGTAGCTGTATTGATCTGAATAGGCCAAACAAAATCGCACGAGGAGCAGAGGATCCAGGTACCGGGGACAACGAGAGAAGCTCCAATCACTTAAATCCACAGTCTTCTGGACAACTTGTTTGAGGCGAATGAAAAGACTTTACCTTCCAGAGTCTACTTGCCTTTGTCATTATCGACACAGTCGGATGAAGCTCAAGTCATTGTGGTAATTGAAGTACTCGACGCCAGCGTAAATGTCCGCCTTAGGTTGGAAGACTACAGAAAAAGGAACAAATGGCGATTGGATAACAGTCGAATTCGCTTCAAGCCATAGCCTGATCACTTGCTTCGGAAGTCACAATCCAACTAATGATGTTGGGGTATCTTAAGTCAGGAAAAATGATGTTGATATTCAAACCAACGGGAGCCACTGGCTTTCGCACGAAGCCAATCTGATAGAATTTGGTTTACAGGCTGCAACGTCAGTCAGGATGATGGTACGGCAAATGAAGCAACAGATAGAAATAGGGAAAAAAGTGGCTGACCCCCGTTGGGAATGCAAGCCATGCACGGACACCACCACGGTTTACTTCCATATTATGGTCTAACAGTTGAGATACGCTGTCATGCCATTTAGTGTTGGTACATTGCACGCACGAATCATCAGTCGAGCACCACCGGCAGACTACAACCTCCTTCCGCTTAAATACTTTTTCAACTGAGTTTCCACGTGCCAGTTGTCGAGTGCATTCCCTAAACAGCCGATTCTGCCGGCCAAAGTTTACCTGTTGCTTTTGACAGGAAATCGCCAGGCGTACCGCCGGTAACAAACTTCACACGGGGTAGGCCCATTGCATAGTTTCATGCTGAATCAGTCGAGCGAAAGTGAGTCGACGAAATTTCATTGGGATTTCACTGCAATAAAAATTATAAAAAATCAAAGACAAAATTAAGGACTTTCTCTTGAGCCGATTCTGCATCTTTCTTCTCTCCAGTCAACTTTGACATCGTTTCTGTGATAGTCTTCGAATTATGATTAGAGATCAATTTTTTTCAATCGTTCAGCTAACTGGTGAATGGTGAAAGAGAACGGTTCGCTATCATTCACTAACATGATCAGAGTCTACCGGAAACGGACCGAATCGCACGGAAACACTCACATTTTGTATGAACAAAGATGCAGGAAATGATCTCTTGTTTATCTATTCTTTTGGGAAGGGGGCTGTCATCTTTAGGAAGCATGTGCTGTTCATAAGCAAATTGCATTTTATTAGACTGAATCAATCACACCTGAACATAGAATCTAAGATACAGTTATGTCTGATATCAAAAATCTCCTGACCGGATGGTATTCATATTCGATCACTGATAAGCTTCTTGCAATGGATGCCATGTTTTATTCGAATGAACATACGGGGTCCCACGTGTCACCTAAGCACAAGACCGAACAGATGAGTAGGGATAGATTGTGTTAGCGGATGCATGCTTATTGGAAATAACGCACAATGTTTTAGGATTTATCAAGTTCTGCTGGTTTTGATTTGGAGCAGCTCGGTAGCTCAATGAAGTATAACTAAAGAATTCATTAAAATATGAATTTGTTGTTTGCAGCTTTCTTAAGTACATCAACCTAAAAATTAGGTAAACAGTGAACAAAGCGGGAGATGCAACGAATTAAGAGTATCTGTCAGCATCGACATCAACATTACCATCACGGAGGCCTATAGCATACAATCTACATATTGACTCGGAATCGCTTTGATTAAAAAACACTCCGGTGTAATGGTCCTTGATACTCCCAAATTCCTTTGGATGGCATGTTCACAAGAACAATTAAATAGAGCAAGATTGTATATTATACGGTTTCATACAAGGTTGCCCGCATGGCGTTTGGAAATGTGAAATTCAGGAAATTTGCCGGTTTGTTGTCGTGATCTACGAAAACGAAGCTGGATGAACTTTGGAAGATTTTTCCACTCGTTCGGTGAACGCGCACTTCTCGAGGCTGTCGTGTTTGGTTAGCATTAATGATAGGCGAACTGGTGCACTTTGTGTAGCGGGTTAAAGGTGAACTGAAATTAACCGTATCATATTTCGGATGATTTATGAGAGAGGTAAGATATGTGCACGTCTTTATGGATAAAATAATGATGATATTACGTGCTACTGAATTGTTGCTGAACAAGCCAATTAACTTTTAGTCTGAGGATAAAATACCTTACACTGATTATGAATGGTGTCACTTGCCAAACACTACATCTGTTAAACATCAAGGGAGTTTGGCGAATGTAAGTGCTAGGCAAGTTATAAGTCGACCTGTTGAAGGAACGATTAACTTTTGGGCACTTGTTGTAGTGATCATCACGAGACATATTTCACAGCTTGTTATTTTTGTCATTGCTAGATTTTTTTCAGGTTTTTCTGCGTTTCAAAGAATTGCAACGGACAGTTGTCATTTTTGCATATAAACTAATTTTTAGTCTAATTACCTGTCTCGAGTAAAATCGAAAGATTAGTTGGTTTCCTCTCTCTTGAATATAAATGATCCAATGTGCCAGGCAGACAACGCACCTTTCTTGTTATCCGAATGGCATGGTAAACTACGGTTTGACAAGTTATTCTTACTCTCCTTCCAGTTTGCTACCCTAGAGGCTGTAACCACCGGGCTGACAGATCAATTCCCGAAAATATTCCGGCGAAGACATATTTGGCTAACTCTGGTTGTGTGCTTCATCGAATACCTACTGGGTTTGATTCTGACGACAAAAGTAAGTAATTCAACGAAGAATGATGGACTTCATCTTGCCCATATTAAGCATTATCAGTAAGACATAAATTCTGTCTGCCTTGTAAATATGAATTCACCCTAGCTTTTATATGGGGATAGCACGAGACTGCCTGGTATTGCAGAATATTAGCCTGACAAAAATTTTGGCCTGGCCATCTGAACAACGAAACTTAGTTATTTATTGACCGTTGTAGCAATAGCAGTTACAGAACACTGGATATTTGCTTGTGCGATCCGGGTTTGGTTCCCATAAAACAGTAACCCCGTAGTACCAGCATATCTGTCTGATGTGCAAACAACTGTTACCTTGATCCCAACTCAAATGATTCACTTCGAGAGTTAAAACTGCTAGGGAACTTTGCACTAACCGTTCTACCTGAAATCGCGAATCACATGATAAAGTAGAGGAGAAAATTCGCCTTGTCGTATGCCTTTTCCTAATATTATTTGGAATGAACTGGGACGGTGACCTTCGCTGATTCACGTGGAGGAGAAGAAAAGAGTGGAAACAAATAAATTGAAGCAATCTAAATCCCTTTCGGGCCTATCACTTAGGACTAACAAATGTAAGATCAAATTAGTATGGTTGTCTGTGGTTTACACGTTAGAACTGTTCTAATCACAGTCAAAATCAATGGGCTGGAATGACTTCCGATCTTGAAGTTCTTCCCACAGGGTCAAAAGAAAAGTTTGTTGCGCAGATCAATAAGATAAGTGTAACTAGTCGAATAATCAATTAATCTACGCACTAATCAAGCAGTTGAATTGCATGAAAGGAAATCTGTTCAGAGCTACTTAAAAATACCCCTCATCTTAATGGTGATGAATACTTGCAAATAGAAAACAGTCACCTCTGGATCGATTGCTATTTTTCCAAGATACAAAAAGATAAGTAGACCAGGCGCTTTCATATACCATACAAAAACAGGTTAGGAGTAAACTCGTTGATGTGTGAGTAAGGAAGAATGCTAGCTATGTACTTTAAACTAGTACCACGAGGCGTGTTAGTCACATCAAGTAGATTCAAAAATGCCTTCTAATCTAGCATATATGAAAACACAATTGCATTAACCCACGCTACCCCGTCCCAATTTCCAAATTCTGCTAGTGTACCCAGGATTGAGAAGGGTCACAGCGTACAGCTTTTGGCACTTCAACTTTGCGTGAGTTGTGCGCTCGAAGATGCGCACGAACTTGGTCTCGGTAGCGTTGTTGACTTCGTTTATTGGGTTCCGTTCTGTCTACGGCGACGGGTCTGGAGCTCGCACCCAATCCAGGTGACTAGCGAGCAAAACCCAATTCAAATTGTGTCGGTCACAACTGAAATAGCGTGATAACCACGCCTGAGTTTCGTTCTGATCAAGCGGAATCAACTGTAGCTACCAAACTAGCTCCAAATGATTCCTAATTATTGATTCACAAGACTGAGTGTGAATATTGTCTTGCCACAAAATCGTTTGGAGACGAAATTTGAAAGTGTCTTTTGTCAGCGAGAAATCTTAATATTTCCCGACTAAGAAAATGAAATTGTAAATTAATTATTGTATTTCTCTTACGGCAAAAGGGTTTAACACGACAGGGTGCATCCGCTTTTCCAGTTTGGATTTCGACAGCAACAGAAACTAATATCAGTCCATTTTCTGTTCATTTTCTTCAGTCGGCTGTGGTCCACATGAATCTCTATGTGAAAAATTACTAAAAATGATGTCCTATGACAATTACCATGATGATGAAAACAGATTTATCGACAAATACAGGGAAAGAGGTTCCACTCCGTTGTGCAGCATCCCCGTTTTTAGCCAGCCATGTTGATATATTCCGATAGGTTATATTCTTCGAATGCGCATTCTCCATGTGGTTAACTCCCATCATGAATGACCGAGCCATCTGAAGCTTGAATAAAAATGGCGTACAGAAAGAGAGAGAAGAATGAAGCTGACTCTTGGTTACTCGATGTATTAGGAGTTTGGCTAGCATCTTCCTACCACGGGTTTGGGCCACATCTCAGCCGCCAAATTGTGGGGTGTGTATGGCAGATTTATGAAAAACATTTAACAAATGCACGGTATTTTCACGATTTTCACTCACGAACCGTGCATCGCTAACGCATGCACGAATCATTTCGTGGACATTTTCTCATCCAGATCAGACAGTGTGATTAGGCATTCTCCTACGGATTCTTACTAAGTCTCTTAAAACAATTTTAATTAATCCCGCGGATTTGGAAATGGGAAAGGAAAGAATTCATCTGCTCTGCTTCGTACTAGAGTTCAATCGATTCCACTTCTCAGTCGCTATCATCCGTTTCCAATGAATGCAGAGAGAAAGTCCCGGTCGAAAGGACACAGAACGTTCTTTTATTATTCTGAGTGAAATTGCTCATTATCAGTCTTCTGCGATCAACACTTGTTAATCGACTATTCCGTTGATTAACTTAATCCATGGTTAATAATCGATTTGCTCATGTGAATTATTTGCTCCACCTATTTCCTGAGGTAATCAATGTGAGGTCTCCGCAGCTAGGCAATGGGAAATCCGAACCACCATCCACTAACCCCCCCACCCAAACTATCTTATGAAAATGCCGTGGCAACTCTTCGTTGCTCCTTGCTTGAATTGGATACCAAGAGTCAGTCTTCAATTACGTGGAACTTTTCCAGAAGATTTCCAAACCGACGGAAGTACATTAGTGTTAGCTGTGCATATAGAACTTACCCCTTGGAGTTTCACAAACAACAATCATTTTAATCACCATTTGACCGGCCCAAATGAACTCAAAGAAACCAGTCAGATAGCTCGTAAAATATTCTAATTGGAATTTCCTAGATATTTGTTATTTGCTCGAAATAGTGCACTATTTTAATCTGTAAATTTGTGCACTATGCCGAATTCACAGTAGATCCCATTGGCCAGTGAATTGGCACCTCTAGCCGAATCCTAATTTCTCGCTAACTGGACTGAGTTTAAAGTCCCCGGGAGGGCCATCTAGGACAGATTCATAGTTTTAACCCAGCAATATGAACATGCTTTCCAGAACTCTAGCTTTACGCCTGACAGAGAGCAAGAGGCATTTAGTAAATTGGTGATAGCTTTCCTCTGCTCAAGAAATGTTGAGGACAATCTTTGCAAACTGTTCTGCGCGAATGGGTATTGGGTTAGCGAATCGGTGAAATACCACGGACAATTCGAGTTTTCACAGTCATATGAGTGTGCACGCAAACTGTTATCGGTTGTGATAAGAATGAAGTTCGAACTAGATAATAACTGCATTTCAGCAGCTAGAGACCGTAAGCACTCACGATGTCACCAATCATAGCTATTGAGGGATAAATTTGTGGACTTTCTACCATGAGACTGATGACATCTCCCAAAAAAAGACAAAAAGATTGAGAATGCAGTATTCCTGATCTGTGACTAGGTTGAATTCCGAACCGAGCAGCCTCAGTTCCCACACCACGCATTCAAGAGCTTCGTATGGCGCTTTAGGAGACTGAGTCATACCACAGTATTTTGGGCTAAACTCCATGCACAACTAACAAAATTTGGCCCTTATACTAAAATGCACACTGTAAAACCGTGACGCAATCATATTAAGACGTAGAATATAGAGTAGTGTCTATACTGTCTAGTGCACGTTGTGCATGGTCCGCGGATTCGAACAGACACGACGTTGTCTGCGTAATCTAGATCACACAGCTTCCCTCCATTTTCTAGTTCGACACCTATATCCTAGAGGCCTCCTGAAGCATCTTTCATCACCTCGTCCATGACGAATGGCGAGATGGGACTACCTTGTCGAATACAGCTAGTCGTTTCGAATGATCGTGTTAGATCACCGTGCACTCACGCGAACACAGATATGCAAGCAAAATGCTCGCAAACAGGTTCACGAACTTATCTGGCATACCTTTCCCATGGAGAACACTGAATAACTCTGTCCGATCTACGGAGTCGAACGCGCCTTTGAAATCGAGAAAAACCTACGATTGTAGGGCGGTGGTGTGTGGCTTATTTCGAGTAATTGGCGAAGAGTGAATATTTGATCGACGTAACTTCGACCTGGACGAAGTCCTATCTGCTTTTTGTGGATGTCACTCTCGCTAATAGGTATCAAATGATGCAGCATTGCCGAATCTAAGATCTTAGTAACTATCAGAATTAAACTAATCCCACGATGATTGCTACAGTCACTCCGCGTGCCCTTCTTGAAGATGGGTAAAATCAGTGACTCACCCACGACAACGGAATAGCTTCTAATTAAAAATATCACGAACGAAGGAGGTAAGTGATTTTATGACTATGAAAAGAAGGTCGTCGGGACCGGCCGCTGTTCTATTGTTAAAAAGTCAAATTTTCGACTCTACTTCCAATTCCGTTTGACGGTCAAGAGACAACTCCCAAGAATTAGCAGCTGCAGACGTCGGCCTAAATACGTCAACATGCGGCCAGCTAAACTGATCTTTGAAATGCTCTCTGCCCAACGGTGCAGCCTTCGCTGTCTAACAAGGATGAGCTCACCATTTCCATCCCACACGACTTCACTAACCGAAGCTGGCCGACTACCGCTGTCGCATATAAGCTTAAACTGTCTTTGACTGTCACTTGAAACGGCCACTTCCTCCATCACTTCGGCTACCTTGACCCACCAGTTTTCGCGGTCATTCTTAAGACTTATGATCAACTGACACTGCATCTGTCGACGCATCTTATTCACCACATTACACTTAGGGAGCTGGTGTTTTTGCTCCATTAGACCCAGCGATCCTTGCGAGATCCAGTGCCTTTGATGAACGCTAGGTCTAGGACCACAGGCAAAATCTGCTACCAAATGCATCGTCTGCTTAATTTGATCCCACTGCTCGTCTACATTGTTGCTCGTTGTAGTTCCTAATTCCTCGCACAGTTTCTCTTCCTAGCTGTTGTGAACATCCGAATCAGACAGATGTTCAACAGCCAATCGGGTTTGTGGCCTGCGTCGATGGCTATTCAGCTGCAGCAAAAATCGTATTAAAACTAACGCATGGTCCGATTCGACGTACGTGGTCCAGCATGATCTACAGTTCTGGACAGAACCGCGCCAACGGTATCTTACTGCAATATGGTCGATCTGAGTCAGACCACCTGTCGAATTAAAGCGCCATGTTGTCTTGCGACGCGAACTGTTTCGAAAATTCATACAAGATAGGAATAACTTATTGTCCGCATAGAATTGGAGACTTCTTTCACTGTTGTCTATTCACTGAGCAGGCAAGGCACACCACCCACCTAAACAGGATTCCGATACACTCACGTTTCCAACTTGTACATCAAAATCACTCATCACTTCAGTGCCGGAGCCTTTGTTCTTCCGAACATGAACGACGAACTCGTCACAAAGCGCGTCTCTTTGCTTGTCAGTGGTGCAGCTGTTGGGGTCGTACACCGACATGACAAATAAGCTGCTTTTGACACTGCTGTCCTTTCGTACGCCGACGGATCCTTGCAGTCTTGCAACGAACAAGCGACTGTTGACTGGAATCCAGTCTAGAAGGGCTCCTTCAGACTTCTCACGCAAGACTATTGCTACACCGCGTTGACCCACAGATTGAGCTGCTTCGTCTCCTGAATTGCGAAGAAAATATCTTGACGAAACGTTTGGCGCAGTTAGCTGAATTACTCTAATCGAATCCTGAATCCGTGTTTCATTCACACAGCAGACATCAATCGAAAGTGAGTTCACTGTCAGAGCCAAACACGCCTGTTGGTCTGCTTGCAATGGAGTGCGCACATTGAAGGAATCCAGATTCAGAGGCTGACGAGGCTTGAGAAAATGTGAGCTAACAGACTGAAAACCACCTACTACACTATTTGACAATAAACCGTTGCGAGTACCAATGGAGATACTATGGGTAGGCAGAACGGACAAACAGATTAGGTTGGAGACAGAAGAGACAGGTTGAATGAGAGAGAGGGAATTCTGAGCAGTAGCATACTTATCACTACCCAACCCACCTGCGCTCGATTCAATGGGCAGCGCGGTCCTGATTATCTTGCGCGGCGACCGATGCAGTATGGAATTATTTGTAGGCGTGTAACTCATGGGGATTGATGGAAGGGCACTGCTAGGGATTCCAGCCGCTAAGCAGAAGAACGATTAGGGTTCTCAACCGAAGCCTTTGGTTCTTACAAGTACCTGACTGCAAGGCAGCGGGGAATAGCTGAGTGGAAGCCCATCTACTTGGATCAATTAGTCTTCCACTCGTTTTTTCGACTGAGCTGCTAACTCAGGTCAACCCCCAACTTGGAGGACCAAGAGACTACTTCGTCAGGCCTCTACTCGTTGACCTTCCAGGCGTGATTGGATCTTCGGCTTGAGATAAGCCATCCTGTATAGCTCGTTGGATCATGGAGGCACGCAAGCCGTCACACCACGTCAAGATGCAGTCTCGTTGTTACACATTGTATCCATCTGTTCGTTTGGTTGAAAACTTACACCTAGCTACCAAATTATGGTTGTGCAAAAGATCATCGCAGTTTGCAGTCTAATCGATAATTTGGTGGGTGACAACTAGAGATGTATTCACAAAACTAACTGACATTTTCGGGTAATCGAGGGAAATAAATTTTAATAATAAAAAAATAAAGTTTCCTGGTGGACCCGAAACAACTACCTTATGGCTATCATGTTCCGACTGACTTTTTGATCCGCTTGCTATTTGTCACGGTGAATCGGACTAACTTATTGGAATCAAATGATTAGTTGTGGATCCATCGGATTCATACCGTTTTTCAAAACAGAACCTATTCATTCGCGTTGCGAAAACAAGACATTTCACTCACCTTTTCCTTCCCGTGCCGCGCACAGAAGGGCGTATTGCATGAGTAGTTTGATCTGAGATTTAGTGGTCGAGGTTCGTTTGGGCTCATTCGTTTGATGTGGCGTGTTTCAGACACTATTTTGTAACCTATCTATAATTTTATTAATAATAATATATTGAAAAGCGAACATATTCGAATTGAATCCCACATGTGTTCATACAGTTTACGTTGATAAATTTTATGGTTGAATCATTTGGTCAGTATTTGGATGAGGTTCATCACCTTTGGACTGCAAAAGAGGAGTTTGAAAAGTTCCTCTACCGCCTGGGTTTACGGACTAAAGCTTAACTCCTCCATCTTGTGTGACCGTCGGTCTTGAGTTAGCCGTGGGTGACATTGACCGGAGAAGCTGAAATACCTGCACCGATCGTTTTTGTGCAATCAGGTGCAAATTTGGTCCCAGATAGCAGTGAACTCCGGTTTACTCCTCACCAGAGGTAGAAAGTGATTTCATCAGCAACGCACTTTATGAGCCTGTTCAACCACTTCAAATGGCATTGGTTTATGCAATGAGGAAGACATCAATAGTTCGACCTACTTAGGTTATATCCTATTCTCAAATAAAAAAACTGAGAAATCAAGCAGAAGATCAACTGAGTCAGTTTGTCATTCATCTGTCTGCTGATCGCCGGGACGTTGGAGAAAACACATTTTGAGCTGCCATTTGGAAACTATATGTTGACGTCTGTTTGTGTTAAACCAGTCAGCTGCTTTGCGAGTTTTCCTTTTACGTGAACCCCTGAAGACTGTTCCTGGGGTAATTGGAACGAGCCGTTGCATGGGCCTTTTTTCGAGGTTTACGATAACCGTTACATTGCAATATTAGTTGAATAAAACTTTGTCCTTCATTTGACGACTCAGCAACATTTTCTGGCTCCAATCGCCAGAAGTGAAGCTTTGTTTGTATAGTGGGATAGAGATAAAACTGTGAAAATTTCTATTTTGTCCATTTCAAGTTTACACAATGAAAAAACCAAAGCGTTGTTGCAACAAACACATACTTGTGAATTGTTTTAAATAAATATACGCGTTTATACAATCGACCGCCCATGGGCTCCCATCATGTCACACGACCGGCGGTGGCCAACCACTCAACGTGTTGACGTCCAATCCTGAAGGCTTTGGGTTCGTATCCGCCTCCTGCTGGTCAGTTTTCCCATTTCACAGCCTCCTGTTGGCCGCGGCTTCCTTAATTTAAAACAACGGTGTACAGTGGTAGTTCATTAATAAAGAAAAAAATAAGGAATGGAAGAAAAAAAGAAAACAAAGGGAAGTAAGAAGACCACGTCGACAATGCGACAGGAATGCGATGAGATTCACACTCCCAAGGAACTGAATTTAAATATGCGAAAGTCAGTAGGCGTACTAGATTTTGGTGCCATCTAGTCTCCACAGATTTGCCAAACTTTTGTCCGGATTACTATAACAAATAAATGATGCAGAATTTTTCCAGTTCTTTCCTATAGTCTAACAAAACCTGTGCCGTGTTGAGTTTTGTAGGACTCTGACTGTGTTGCACTCTTGATCAACCAGTTATTGACCGGAGCGATTAAAAAGTCCAACATTGTGTTTCCGTTTCCCATCTCCTCATTTGGTAACCAAAATATCTAACAGTGGTCCTCTTTGGAAAATCGCCGTGAGGCCAACATGTGTATACACGGGCCTACTTTTACATCCGACCCTTTTTTACGCATTCGCGGCTACGGTCCACTGTCTCCAGTTGCAATGCTTAGTAATGTTACAGCGACTCCCGAGGGGAGGATAGTTTTATTTCGTATGTTTAAACAAGTCATGACGGGAATAAATTTGAAGCCGTATACATGGACTGGATTTGGATTTCTTGGTAGCCAGTGCTTGATCATATCCGCTTGATCTTGCTTTTATAGTGTTGGGCATGGATTTTGACAAGTTGTCCAAGTTGAGATAAATTCTTTGCCTTGTCAAATGTTGTGAGATTGGCAATTTCTTCTTCATTCGGTGATGCAACAATTTTTTTGGTTTTACCTGTATGGATGGCTGAATATCCACATGTGAAATGGTTAATTAAGTTTCAATGGGCAGAAACAGGCAGCAGATTCTCAACCAAATTTGTTGCCTTGTGCCTAGTGGTGAAAGTGACAACCGAGTTGACCGCCTGGATTCAGGCACTTACTGATTAGTCTACTGACATCCTAACCTTTGAGGAGCCTCAAGGAACCCTCCAGTTTATGCATACTGTAAATTTGGAATTGCGCGGTGCGTCCAGGTGGTACTTACGAATTAGTCCCATTGGGTAACCACTAGATTCAATTACGGTCGATAACTGTACAATATTAATTACGCACATATTTCCTGTGCGTCCTGTGGAGGAGCACTGAAATTAAGCCGACGTACTAGATCACGGGGACAAAACTGAAGTATCAAAATCAAGGAGTGGCATATGGTCACGTTCAACCTCGCGTCAAGTTAAATGGATTCAAGCATCGATTTTGTTCAAGTGATCAAACAGATCGTCTGCATCATCTGTGTTATTGCTGATCTTGAATGGTTCACTATCTTAGCCGTAACGGAGAGCATGTTGAAACATTTCCCCTAATCGTTTGCGGTCCTGGTGACCAGAGTTGACCCTAATTGGTTTCAAATAGCCACTCCATCTATTTCGTGATCTAATTTCGGAGAAGACGAAATCTCAAGTCTAATATGCAAATAAGCTGGAGTTGTGCAAATTTCTATCCGTCATTAATCCAAATTTCTAAGGCTGTTCTTCAGTAGCCTTACGAACTAACTGAATGGTTTCTTCGAGCCGGATATCGATGGAGTAATAAATCACATCTATCAATGGAAGTGACCTTGCTTTTTACCTAACGGTTAGTGAAATTTTGGCGCGTTTCAACGGAGTCCTCTCTAATGCACTTAGAAATTTACTGTCTGACTAGCTTGAGTAGTTGGACTAGCTACGTGGCTAAAAGACTTCGGAATAAGTTGTTCATGCTTTAAGTTGGTGATTTCCGAATTCTGGATTCATAGGGTTAGCCACACGATTGTAATATACGGGCTCCTCTTGGTCGCAGTCGCTGGGCAGTCGTTTTCGACAGTGTGCCATAGATTTGCGTGCACGAATGTGTTTAGTCTAGGACGTCATTTCCGCTATCTCTTTATGGTCGTATGACAGGGAGCATAGCCTGAACTTTTTGCCTCATCCATAGGAACGATGGATGATGACTTGCCGTAATGATAATTTCGGATTCTTAATCCAGCTGTAAAACTAAAACATCTGGTTTGTTTTTCAGTTTTCCATCTGGATCGATTTGCTCACTATCCGTTAGAATATTTTCTTTTGTGCTGATAGTCATGTCTTGATTCTACGCATTCACCAACTCCTCTTTGAACCGGCCTTCTGGGTCTTCATTTGCCAATTTGAGATTAGGCAATTGCTTAAAAAATGCTCCATACTCGCTACGTGATTCGACGCAATGTACTTTTATCGCTTGAATACGGTAATCCATGCCCCAGAGTAAAGTCTCACGTTCCGATCGATTTAGTCTGCTCTAGGATAAGTTTCCAGAAAACTTCTCAGGACTTTGACCAAGGACTAGTGATATCAGTTTTTGATTCAGTTAACTGCTTAGCGGTTGCAGTTCATACATCTTGATGTGGCTTACTTTCTTCGAACAGAAGTTGGTGAACCTGATAAGGCACAGTCAGCTCAGATTGTCGATAAACTTTTGATGCTTTCAGCAATACTGTGCCTAAAGGAGGGAAAAGAATTGTGATGATGTATTCCCTCATATGACGTTTTGTCTAATGCTTTAAAGAAGTGATCAATCACACAACATCTGACCCGGAAAAAAGTACTCAATCGGCCTTAAAAACTCATTTAACGTCAAGCACACACATATAGATATTTAAGGATGTCTCAAAGGCTATGGTTGACCAGTTCGAAGTGGATAAGTTCTCGTCCTTCTCATAGTATTCGAGCTGTTGCTTAAAGTGGGAGTTCATCTTAACCGCATCTGGTCTAATAGGAATTCCTTCTTTGTGAAATTTCGGGAAGTCATAAGGATGACTAGTGGTCGGATCAAGTAGTTTTAGTCTTTCATCCGCAGGGCTACTTATATAGTTACGCTTTCAAGATCACCACAAATTCATCCATCCAAGTATCGTTCGCTAGAGTATAATTTCGTCATATAAATAGACCAGGATTTTGTACCTTGAACTTGCAATGTCTGTACCAGTTAGCTGGCAATATGCCTTTAAATATTTCCAGATCTAAGTCCGAGAAATGTGGCAGTTTTAAGGTTTAGGTAACCCAATTCTCGAGCTGTACATCAAATTCAAGGCTAATCTCCTGTGTTGTGAGGTAACAGATCTAATGTAATCCAGATAGATCTGTAAGCTGATCAGTGGAGGCAGAGTGCTCGTGAATTTGATAATGGGAAAGACGGTAGTGCATTTCAGATCATAATGATCGTAATGTGTGTAAAGTCATAAGTAGTGCATCTGGTTTCCTCTAAATGCGAAAAACAAAGGGAACTTTGAGATTACTTACTAAAAAATCCATTTTGAATCAAAGAATTTTAGTCAACTCCCAACAATAGTGACAGTAATAACAGACAGAGAAATTGTACAAAGACATCATTTTATACGTTTAGTAGTAGGAGATTGAATGTTTACATGAAATAATTCACCATGTGATATCATCGCTCAACTCACCATAAAAAACCATGGAAGCACTGTACACATGGTGAATTATTTCATGTAAACATCATTTTTACTGTTCTTTTGTTAAACCATGCGCCTAGCACATCTTTGGAGGGAGGTTGCATCCACTGTTTACCGTTTGCCAATATACCTCTCTGCCTTAAGTAGGTAGTGATCATCTCGGATTATTTCCATGCCGCTCAACCGAGTTGCTTGTTGACTTGATATTGTCGGTCTAGAATGAGCGAAGATTATCGGATTTGTCCGGATGGGCGAATTGGTGGACATCCAAACGATTGTGAATTACGTCGGCTGGGTGGCAGATCACTCAAGGATGACGTTTACACTAAGAATTTCAGTCATCATCAACGGCTTATTTCAAGATGTGTACAGTCTATAACACAACTGTCTAACCGATTAAACGAGTATGGATTTCGAACAACGGGGGGGTAATCCCATTTCTCACTTAAAGACATGTAATCGAAAGTGTGATTTTGTGTGTGTGTGTGTGGGGGGGGGGAGCAGTGTGCTTGTGGGAAGAACAATAAACGATGATCATTCGAAATGGTGAACAAATATTTGCGTTCTTCAATGGATATTCAATACAGGTCTGTGAACCCAACTAGTGCGAAGTTGGTAGCACGCCAGAACGACATCAACGGTGTTCAGATTCACTCAAAATTTCTGTTGTGATACCCTTGATCACCCCTGAACACAACCACGGTTGCCATTTCCTAGACTGTCAAAGCATCGTTCACGTTTTACGAGAATTTCACGGTCAAGAGGCCTCGGGTATGCGGGAATTCCAGTCCGAGAAAGCTTAACCATAAGATGGTTAAAGACCGATGGGTTACACAAATAAAATGATTTCTGTACTGTACCGTTGGTCACTCAGAATAATCGGGACCTGGTTTCGAGGATGATGTGTAGTGCACAGTGGACTACTGCTTACAGTTCCTTTTTCTTGGTTAAGTCCTCAGTTCATTATGGGTTGGAATTCTGAGTCAAACGCTCCGACTGTCATTACGCTATCGGTCTCCAAACGGTCACCTCTTCTCAAGTGTGAGAAGTCACAAATTATCTCTGGCCCAAACACATCCAGTGCCTTCTATTCTAGGAACCTTTGTAACATCCGGCTGACTTGCAGGACCTATAAAAGATGTCAAGAAAGACTGCGGCCCGGCAGCTTTGTTAGATGGCATCATTACCTGAAGGTCAAAAAATAAAGGTAATACTTGAACCTAACTGTCCGCTTCACTTGGTTGCCTTCAACGTTAACGCACTAAATTGCTTAAGGCAACAAACTACCCTGGGAAGTTTAAATTTGTGACTTATATGTCTGCTGCATCTCCGAAAAGTGCAAACAACATTCCACTTTCACAATCACTGTTCATAGACCAGATACAACCTAATTCCGTTGGTTCGTTTCTCGTGTGCCTGGCGGTCTGGTTTCCAGTGCTTGGACTGCTCTGAGCGTGCGAGTGGAGCGTGCACTGTTAGACTTGATCTCACTCGACATTCGTTTGTCCGTAATCCCTTTTGAATTATTCTGCACATAGCAACAACTATCAAGTGAATGGCCAATGTTTATTGGTCGTGCAGGCGCCCCAACCCATCGATAGCAGCTCTTCTGGAACTAAATCTGAATTATACAGGAGTTTGTCTCCATTAGCCTAAACGTTTATGGTTTATTAGACTTTGTGGTTATTGCCGGTGACTTCTGTTTCGAATCAGGATGTTTGGGGGAGATGCGTTTGTACACTGAAGGTTCATTTTCTTTCCCAGATAATCGAACAAGCAACAGCAATTTCTAATCCAGATGTGTTACAGCCGTAAGCTGCTTTTGGCGAATGCAATCTTTTGACACACAAGGCTACATATTTTTACTTAGCGTCTCCCTTCATCTTCTCACCGTTGGACCGGAAATGACCAAATTGTCATTTTCGTGAACCAGTTGAAGTTTGTAGATCAATCAATATTTAGACCCAGTCTAGATCCGCGTTCGCTTTTGTTTGCACTTAGTCTGTGGTCACACCAACATTAAAACAACCAGTCAAGCACAACAGCATCTTGACGAGCTTCATTCCGATGTTATAACGTGGTTGTCAACCTGTCCCTGTGTCAAAAGTTCGGGCCAACTATGACAGCATATTACTGGTGTCCCGTTCGCAGCGCAAGAGGTCAGGCGTCAATTCAGGCCATATATCTCAGAAACGATGGATATTCTAGACCTCCCTTAGTATGTTAGACGCTGACAGACCCGACACTCCGAGCGCCAGTTGCTCGAGACACATCGGTTCTTTAGAACTCAGCTAACCAAGAGCTTGGGAAATGACTGCAAGCGATGGATAACGGCAGCAGTCACACCCTCTACCGACTGGCTGGGAATTCTGGCCCATGGAATCCAAATTTTAGTGAAATGATCAAGGAATCTGACAGATTACGGAATTGATCTCAAGAGCTTCGTTTAGAGCACTGGATAGGGGGTTTTGTGAAGTCTGGCTAACCCAGTGTCATAGCAAGCCCTCCATTTATTCTCATATGTACAACAATGCAGATAAATACCCGTCCTGCAACAGAAATGGAAGTTGTCGAGGATATAAATATCCTCAAAAAGTCTAGGGCTATTGGGCCAGATGGGCTGTTGCCATACTGGTCCAAGGATAGTAGAAAAGTCCTAGCACTGGAGCCTACGAAACTCCAGGGGTTCATGTGGCAAAAGGAGCAATTAACCATGGACTATTTGGACTGCGTGGTTGTGCCTATTTACAAGAAGATTGATAGACCCCTCTGTGAATACCGTAGGGGATATACTTTAGTAAGTTCCACACCCAAACTCTTCGAGAGAATTAGCCTTCCCCGGTTACCTGGAGCCCGAGAAAGATGGATGGTTGTCAACTATGCCTAAATATTTATTCTACAATAAGAGTTAGGAGCATTGAGACACTTTTTGCAGACCCAAGCTCTAAGTGTTTCGAAACTGCTTTCGACTCACTTCATCGCACATTTCTGTGGTTGTGCCACTCACTGAACGATATGCAACGGAAATTCAGTTATCTTGCAATCGTTTTATGCAAACACCCGAAATCGAGTTCGTACGTTTGAACATCCCCTACACAAGTCCCGACTTTGTTTCCGTACGATTATAACAATCGCTCATTCCTCGAAGAGAATAGTGGAGTAGGCAATTACCCATGCAGAGTAATCAGACGAACTTCTGCTTACGATTGAAGAACCAAGTAAGATAGAGGTTTACCTCGATCGTCTGAACGTGAGCACATTAATATGACTTTCCAGCCTTCAAAGGACGGAAGATGTGCGGATATCGCCGGTGTTTAAACACCGATATCTTTATATTTTCGCTAGGATATGCTCGCAGAATTGCATAGGCAATGCTGCCATTAGGTGTGCGATACTGGCAGCAAAATTCAGTCAGTCAAACAGACACTGAATTTGAATAGATGAAGTTGTTCAGACCAAGTGTTACGCATGCCGCCAACTGAATCCCCTCGATGCACACTGTTCTCCGAGATGATCAACCACTCCAATATGGGTTAGGTTGGTCAATGCCGACCCAGAAGGGCATAAAATCGTAACCAACAGACAAATAAAAGTATGCTGTGTTGGAATGCCTGGTTACGGCTCAGGAGTTCCTCGAATGCGCTGGTTGTAAACCTTAGAGAATATGGCTAAAACCCGTAATCCGTGGCGTTCTTACATCCTAACTATTTCCGTTCTTCTACAGCCCTTCTAGTTTATGACTTTTTGATTTCTTTTATTCGGTACTGTGAGCTCGAAACTTTGGTGTAAGGCTAGGGGTTGTACAAACTGAATAGAACCGAGGCACAATTGCTTGCGAGGGGTGGAGCTATTCCAATTTTTAGCAAAATGACTACATCAAAGGTCTTTGCCCGTAAAATGCTCCAAAGGAGAGCATCGTTTGGCTAGAAGTGAACTACGTCTGTTGAAGCATTGTTGCAAAAAGACAATACCCGTTTCCAGACTTTGCTGCCAGTATCCGTAGCAGTTAAATGATTGGTTGGCGAGCAGTCAATTCTGAAAAATTGATCATCAGTACAGATTCAGTAAAATCTTAACTGATTAAAAACAGTTCAGATTTCATAGTCATGTTTGATGACTGCCCTCATTAGTTCAATAACTCGGAGCCTATGAGCTACGTGTCTATTCGTAACCATTCTCCCATGAAGACCGCAGTATGAAGAAATCAGTTTGATGACGTCAATTTAAGCCGATGTATATTCGGGCACATCCTCTAGCCACGTGATCCGTTGATAGTTTCACGTGTGCTTAAACATAATTCAGGCTTTTTTCTCCGTCTAGGGCCAAGGAGTGATTCTGATAAACGGAACAGATTTTACCGTATTTCATTCAGAGATTTGCGAGGGGGATCCCGAAATGATCAAAACAGATGGTCGAGGTTGACCAGCAGATAAAAGCTCAAAAAAAAATCTTGTCAGATGGTTCTAATCTTACATATCATGAGATGCGAACAAAAATCATGCAGACTCAAACCGGAGTTATTGAGGCAGTCAGACAGAGTGATGTGTTACGCAGTTACACCGGCACGGTTAAGGTGGGCAGAATAAATACGTGCATTTGTTAGAACGATCAAATGAGAAATAAAATCGGTCAGAGATTTGCTCGGATCCCGGTCTACATATGACGTCATGAGCTGATTCCAAGGAAATCATATACTATTCTTCCACTGCGGAGATAACTACGTAAGCGAGACGGATATTTGTCTTGGACAGCGAACGGGGAAACATTTACTGGAGTAGCTGTTAAAACACGTTACAGACAAACAGAATATACCCGAATGAAACCAAACTTTACTCATCGTCAAACATCCAGCGCCCTCTGAATATTAGGCTAATCCCGATCGAGCATTTCATGTAGGTTTAAGGAACCTTAAACCCAAGCTGTTGATTTCTATGCTTCATCATCAGTCAATGAAATAAAATATTATTTTGAAGTGACAGCAGGAACCAGAAATTAGTTCGACTGGGAAACATACCTACACAATACTGTATCCAAAATTCGACGCCATGAGACAGAATCGAACCGGCATCTTGTTCGGCTGTGCTGTTCGTACAACTTGGAAAGTGACCGACGAGGTCAAACCAGATAAGCTGCTCTGTCGCTGAAACAGCGGCCCTCGCAACATAGGATATTCACTCACTTAATTTGCTTTCACTAGCCGTGTCTCCCTAGTCCAGCGATAGAACAACTGTTCGGCGGGCGTAAGGATGCCGGTTTGATTTCGGTTTGTAGAGTCACAAATATGTTTCCTGTTGGATATAAAATATTTACCGATGTTGATCATATGCAATTCTCAGGACGTGGATGAAGTAATCGTAAGGAAACCGCAGGTGTGCCAGTGCACCTATTTTACTAAATAGTTTTACCCGGTCAAACTTATGATTTAGCCTTCCGTTTTGTCTTTTTTCCTTAATATCGCTGGTGTGTTTGGCTTTTGAAATCAACAGATGAAACAGATTGACTTTCGAAATCAAGATCTCTCGACGTTCGTTTGTTTACCTGAATAAATCTCTCGGCTAGTGGCATTATGTTTAGAGTGTTAATGAAAGTGACAAACGATAGAATCGAAATTATGATAACTTCACGATTCGATCCTAATCCCAGTCTTCTTGGTCATTTGAACGAAATCGGTTTATTCACGAGAATTGTGCTAAAGGTAAGAAATGTGCAATCTCATGGTTTGAGGTGTATTTAAGAAGCGTGTGCTCTGCTACGTAATTATAATACTATTAATAAAGATAGTAGTATGATTCACGCAAAAATAATTCAAGGAATCACCAAAACGCCTTCATGAAAAACCTGCTAATTTTGCTGCCTCTGCCGGTCATAACACCAAGAATTAACGAAGGCTATTCAGACTGACCGATTTGTTTTCCCTGCTTAATGTTTGTCCGCATTATATCAACCAATAAGTAGTCTTAGGAAGAACAAATTTACATTCAATAGAGCAAACAATTTTTGCAGTCATAACAACCTTCCATTGTATTTCTTTTCTCTCTCGTTCTAGGCCGGGTTCTATTACTTTGAACTATTTGACAACTACGCGACCGCATTTAGCGTGGTCATGATTGGATTTATCGAAACTGTTGTGATCGCTTACTTTTACGGTAAGATTTCCAGTGAATACTACTCTCAAACCGTGTTGTCTAACAAGAACAACAGCTAGATTTGCACATTTTATACTCCCAGTAACATTTGTAACCAATATTGGTGTTTAGAATTGCTTGGAAATTTTATTCTCCAGGCCTTTGAAGAACACGATGTTTGCGAAAAACCTGTAACTTTTAGAAACAGCACAGATGTTGTCGAACAAACCCCACTTACTGCCAACTTCCTTTGTTTGGCCAAGAACAAGGACCTGACACCAAGACCACACACATTCGTCTTTGTTTGGACACCGTAAGAAAAGTCAACCTTATATCCGGTCGTATTCAACAGTCTGGTAAATGCTTCCAAAATGTTTGAGTGCAAAGGGAGTTGATTATTGTGTATCGGATTCCTCCCAGATTTCAAGTTTTACAGCTTATTGGAATAAATTTGTACGTAATATTTGTCTGCTAATTCACTTGTCAAATCACCCAAGTCGTTCTGGTTGTTCGTGGTTTCTATGACAATTGTATAAACAGTAGTGATAGGGGTGTCCAGATTGACGAAATACAATCGATCATTTGAATTTCCACGTGACCGAGGCACACGCCCGTTTTCGTTTACCAGGGGCCCGACGATTACTAAATGATGTGGAGCGGATGCTTGGACCTATGCACCGTGTAACACGGATCTGGTGGTGTGTGGCCTGGTGCATACTCGTCCCATTGATGATATTACTCCTCATTGTGTCAACATTTGTGTCGCACGTGGAACAAGCCGAGGATCGCCTGAAACAGTTCCCGCTATGGGCAGTGATTCTTGGCTGGGTGATTGCTTGTTTGTCTTTCGTTCAAATTCCGATTATGGCTTTGGCTGCAGTGATCAGACATGGATTTAACTGGCCCAAGGTAAATTGCTAATTACTCCTTTTTCTCGTTAATCTGAATTGAAAAACTGTTGAACTTTGACTGACTCCATTCCGACCTGAGTTCCATAGGATAAAGTTAGGCGTCCATCGATTCGACATGCAGAAAGAAAAAAAATAAACCAAATGGATAAAAAAAGTTTAACTTGTGCAGTAAACATGATATGACAGGTGGGAGTTTGAGATCAGAATAGCAGTGCACAGGATTTTGACCGTTGTGCCTGCTAAAACAATCGGGGGTTGTAAATGTATGAAATGAAAACGATGTTTTTATATTCCACTGAGCTCAAAGATGTTTTGTTTAGTCGAATTCTTCTTAAGTGCGACGGGGTTGACGTCAGCAAAAGAAAAGACGAAAGTAAATCTTGATAATGTGTCAGGTATGTGTCAGGTGACACTGTGATTCGAGAATACTAGGATTTGTTAACTCAACTTTCACTGGGTACCCTACCAGACGAAGTCACAGCAGATATTCAAGTAACACTGAAAAAGCTAAATCGACCAATGAGCTGGCAATAGCATTCTCGAAAAACGCAGGGCAAACCCTCCAATCTGTGTCTGCAGCCGTTCAGACGTTACACGTGTGGTTACTCTATGAAGCTGGAGTTATTTCTGATAAACAGGAGACCAATATGTCACAGACACGATTTTAGATACGATCGCCGAAATCAGTGGTCCAAACGTATTCAGTCTTCATGTTGAACTATAAATCCAAGTATTTTCGAAACGCCTGAATGTTGCTACTGTTTTCGTTGCAGCTGAAATGCATGGACTACTCAGTATTTCATGAAAGGAATGAGCTTTCCTGGTCATAGTGACAGTTCGCAACTTCAAATCCGATGCAAATACGTTCAGCGCGGGAAAAAGCACTCTGTTGCTTACCGAATCCAGGCCAGAATAGATCGAATTTCCAATCAGACTTTGGTGTTTTTACTGAAATGTTTGATTGTCCCGATCACTAACTCTAATCAAAACTTAACGAATAGAACTCGGAATAATTTGTACTCACCTATTAATCACAATACTTAATTAACTCTAAGCAGGACTGAAATTGTTGTTTATTCCAACAAATTCCACAGGGAAGTCCCAATTGTCAGGAAGTCGAACGATCCACAAATATACGGGATTAGTAGGACATTTGTCCCTTGGTAGTCATTTGTCTTTTCACTGCCTAAAATGACAATGTGGAATGGAAAAAATGATGAGATTCTTTTTTTTATACGTAAAGCAATCCTTCAGAATTTTTTTAAAATGTGTTATCCCTATTTCTCTACTCAGAATATAAATTATGATTGTCAGAACCATGGTGATAAATTTAAATGATTAATAATTATTCATGCTGCGCATCCAGTTCAATGCTTGTGATTGCAAGGCAAAAAAATGAAAAACAAAAAACTAAGGACAAATTTGAAGAATTACAAAGCTGACAGATTTATTCGATTAGGTGTACGGAAGTCACATTTCGTTATAAACAAAGTCAAACAGTTCATTCCGAGTTCACAAGAAAAGAAGAAATTCGGAAAGTCAATGAACTAAACCGCAATTTTGCCCGGGAAATGCAGGAGATGCCATTGTTCAGCATCAAATTAGGAGACAGAACGAATTGCAAATTTGTAAGATAGAACTGAAAGATCGCGGGTTGCTCTTTCTTGTGGATCGCACGCCGGTACTCATCATCAGTTTTGCTGAATAGAATGGAATTACATTTGGAAATGTCGAATGTGCACTGACCTAATTTCCTAGAAAATTGGGAAGAAGGACTCAAGGGGAATTCATCTGAACAGGAGTCGGCAAGGGCACAAAACGAATAAAATTGTCTTATGTGCGGAAAGCAGCAAAAACTATTTTGCTTGTGAAATTGTGCTAGTTGCTCCTGGACGGATCCAATTGTTTGAGGTCTAACTGAGAATTAACCGATTTTAAACTTTCTTGCTAAAGGAGTTCCAGATACTTCGGAAAATCTCGGTTGCCAACACTCCAAAAAGCAGGGAAGAACGAGATAAACAGGACAACCAATCTATAAAACTGGAGGCTTTAATTCACCGAGAATTTAGATTAAAGACTTCCAGCCAACTCGAAACGGACAATTTTTATTGTTTCGTAAAACAAAGCTCATGGCAATTAGGACGAATGGAATTAACGTATGTAGTCTGGGAGAATCCTATGATATATGACATATGTACACTCAGTTAGAATAAGGTAATATGTGGACGGGTTAATGAATTTGCACAGGAGCACAAGGTGCTTTGTGACAATTACCTTTCATTGGGCATGTGTATTCGTCATTCTGCACCCTTGTAATCATTCAGTGGTTTGTTGATTTTTGTCAAAAGACTGACATATTCGGAACGAAGATTGTGCATAGGGAATTTATATTTATGGCAAATTTGAGATAATTTAACGCAAGATACCATTTCTCGGGAAAGATACTTAATTATGTATGTATATATATATATGTATATACTTACACAAACATACATATATATGCTTGAGGCTCAGTATACAATACATTCACGTTGTCAGTAAGGTACCCCGGCCAACCTTTCAATGATGTTTTTTCCATATCGAGAGAGAATGCAAGGCTGTCTACAGTCTGCGTTTGTTCACCCATGGTTTATGCCCAAATAGTTGTTGGGCCCGCGGAACGTTACCTATCAATGGGAAAATATCTTAAAACTAAAAATGTATACACGCCGGAATAAGGGAATAAATGGTAACTGGCAAGGAATACTTGGTGATTCATTACTTGTCATAATCCCAAGGCCAAAAGGTGAATTCTACTCAGGGTGAACGTGAACAGCCAATCCAAAATTACTTTGGTTTAATGCGTTAAATTATTCTGTTTGTTCTACAAAAGTTCGGTTATTTATTGGAAGAAGTAAATCTACACAGAACTTTGAAAGAGGGCAGTTAAAAAGAAAAAAAAACCCATAAAATTTTACCACAAATGCAATTTTCCCGTAGGACTATCGAATACTTGACCGAGAATCTAGGCTCTGAATAAATCCGGATGATGTGTGGACTGTCTGAAAAGTTCTACACGAATGACAAATCCATTTTATAGCTGGAAGGCGTTACAAAACAAGGGACATGTATATAATGCTCAACTAAGTTTGCTGTGATTTCAATCTGACGGTACATTTACTTCTCTAAAGAGTACTCGCTTTATCCGTGTTCAGGAGATTCTGATTTGCGGTTAGAAACTTGAGTGGTTTATTTAATCTGAAATAAATTTCAAGTATTCCTCTTCAGTGAGGATTCGTAAGAGCCATATGAATATGGGCAGCTTAGTCAATAGATTCGAATCAAAAACACACCATCCAGTGCGAATTTAACGGTAAGTACTTTTATTAATGCAAGCCTTTTTCATATCTAAGTCGTTGTCATACAAGATAATTCTGTCTACTAGTCGGACTAGCGAGATCACCGTGAATATCAAATTGTAGTTCATCATAATTGCCGGTCTTATTTTGGGTATGCTTGGAAGTTGATTTCGGTCTATTCTATGCTTTAAGACAACAGATGGGAATTTCCGCTGTGCGATGGAAGACGGCGTAGTTCATGTATAGGGTCTCACGTTTGTGAATTCGATGTCCGGAAGGATAGATAAAGTTCGCAAAAGCATAAAATAGACAAGTTATACTACTTATCTACTCGTAGTACATCGTGGATGTATTTAGTGTCAACAAAAACCGCTCGCTGGTAGCCATGGTGATGGCGGTCGATTAGCTTATTTCCGGTTTATGTAAATTCCAATGAATGTCTTCTTTCCATAAAACACAGGTGCATCCGGTCCGGCTGTAATAAAACGCGGGTTTCCTGTCAATGAGAATCCCACGAGAGATGCAATCATAGCTATTACCTACAATGTTCATTGTTATGCAGCTAGACGAATATAAAAATAATCCGTTCCTAGAGTAATACAAGGCTTTATATATATATATATATTTATATATATATATATATATATATATATAAATGCATGTAGCATTCTCAAGGTTGCACGAAATCTACTCGAAAGCAGTTGAACGATTTCACAGTTAGTCTAAGCTGTCACATATGGCAATCTATCATCCGAACATCTCCATAATCTTAAACTCCCAATTGTTGTACGTCACCAGAATCCAATTTGTATCACCGAGAATTCATATACAATCATTTAGTTGAAGAGTCTAATGAATAACCACGGCTATAATTCTTTATCACTTAAATTAACTTGACACTAGGAAAGAAAATTGGATACAGCGAGAATAGATATTTAATTTAATTATTATGTAGAATTATAACTTGGCTTATGCGTACCCATAGATATGTGCGCGCCTAGTTGTAGAACGCGACCTGCACCCAATTAACGACCGTTTTCGTGCATCCAGTGGCCCTTGGGAGTCACATGAGCGCATGAACAAACATGAAATTTTGGCTGCAAGGGTCTTGCGTTGGCTTCTCGACCATGTACAGACATTTGAATGTTGATTCTGAAAAATAGCAGGAGTTCGGACATCGTAAATCACACAAAGTCCATGTGGAGGACATAGGTTACCACAATTCCTCGGATTTGACATGTAGTCATCAGTCAAGTGCTTCACCAAGGAAATACTTCTAGTCGGGCTCGCGATCAGTAATGGCGTCTGCTTTTACGAACCGCAGCAGGGTACCGCATTTTTGCTGGCTGGTCACGTGGAATATTTCTCTAGGTTGGCCGATCCTGTCGCAGTTGGCTAAGTGCCGTGCAGCTGATTTTATGTATTTTCCATGTATATGGTGTCCATGGAAACGTGTTCCAAATCATCAAAGGACGGCCGTCGCTCAATTCTTCTGTTATACTTGCTACCGCGAGATTATTGAAACTGTGGTGAGACGATGGCGTATCAACAGATTTGGATCTACCTAGGCTAGATTCATTGGCCATCCATTTTTTTATTGTCTAACACGGTTGAAGAAGGAGTATAATGCTTTCTCGTGACCGTATGCCACAGCTGCCGTTAGTCCCGTGCAAAACTCAGTGGGGAGGACATCGTTTTCTTTCAGTTGTGAATTATCTTGATGTTTGCTTCAATTTTTTCTTTACTTCGTAATAAATTTACCTGGGTAACCATTCCATTCCAATGAAGACGATGTACATCTTAGATCATATGCTGTTCCCTCAAAAGAGCAGATTTTCCTTATCTTGGTGAACGGTGAGTTTATAACAACTCGTTTGCACTGGGTAGGGCAACGGCATGTGAAGTTGAGATATTGTGCGATCCGTGTTCGCTTATGACAAATGGGTGGAATCATGCATCCAACGTCTTTTCTTCAGATTGACGCATCAAAAACGTGGACTGCAGATTCTGTTTAGTGTTCACTTGCAAATCATAGACTGGACTGACAGCTACCGCACAGTTTTATGGTATCCAGTGCATGCGGTCTGATTTTGACCACAACAGAGGTTTCATCCACATAACTCTTTGTTTCAAAATGTCCCTTGGATTACGTCAGCCATGACCTTCTCAAGTGGACCTGTCATTGCTGTAACATTGATCTTTCAGTAGAGATGGTTCCTAAAACGGAACTATGGATACTTTGTACGTGAAAGCAATATTTATTTGAACTGATGTGCAAAAACTGGTGTCACTGGCTTGCGAAATGGATACCACTTATCTATTTACGTGAGACGTTAGCAAATAGACGACAGATCGAATAAAGTCAAGTGCTTGTTAGAAAGACTCTAGCCCAAAATTTAGTCTAAAAATTCATTTAAATCCCTAAGTCCGGTGTGCTGCAAACTTGCGCCTAGTGACTTCATTTAGTTTGGCTAGCCATTTTGCAAGTTTGTTTTGTGGTGCTTCAAACATGAACAGTTTGTATTTTTAGAGATACTCCACCTTTATGAACCTCTGCCTAGTTATGTGTACAAGATAAATGTGGGCCATGGCATACAAACCGAGCGGCTACACAACCCTCAGTGAGGTCATTTCTAGTTAGCTGATGCATTTGGTGAATAATAATTTATCCCACGTATGTGGTGCAATTGAGGATGCTCCAGTCGGAATTCGTCCATGTCTAATGTAGTACCAATAAATAATTCTGTTTAGTCATAATTACTACACTGAATATCTTACCAGATCCTAGAATAACAACTGGTTCGGTCCTACGCTGACTTCGCCTTACATGAGGTGGACACATGCATATAAGCCTGGTACATGATAAAATAACCCCGAAAATCACCCACACTAAAAGGAAATATATGCTCTACTTTTGCTCATCCGAGGGGAATTGAGACGACATCTTGTGACATACTTTACGCATGAATGACCCATAGCCACTAAGGGCCAACATAAGGGGAATGTCGGGGAGAAACAAGCTAAAATGACCCTGAAAACTGGAGTCATGAAGCATCTCATTAGGTCAGGTTTGATAGCGAAAGATGGAGTTGGGGTCTATCACCAAAGTGACTACGGATTTGGGATTCGAACCTCTGCCTTTGTGATGGCAGAAGCTTAATCCAGCTGACCACCGCCAACGGTAGATTCTGATTAACCGAGTTCTTGCCTTATCAGAGCTCTGTTTCGACAGTCTTTTCTTGCACAGACCGAAGTATTAGAATATGCAGTTTGTATTTTCCAAATATCGACATGGAGCTAACGGCGCGACTGACTGAGGGAGCAAAATGGATCTCCTTCGGTTTTCTACAACCATTTGAACGAAGAAAATAGTATTGTTAAAACAGGAAAGCACTTATTTTTAGTGTGTCTGACGATTTGGTCTCCTGAAGACCGCGTCAAGAGCACAATGGAGATACCTAGTCTGCGAGGCTCACGTGCTGAATTTGATAAACAATAAAAGTTGTGCAGCACAGATGGAAAACGGTTCAAGTTAAAAAGTTTTTGGTTTACAATGAACCACATTCCACCGTCCCGAGACCGAAAATGATGCACATGAAGTGAGACAAATCATAGTGGTTGTTCTAGCACTGATGGTTCTAACTTCTATGGTAATTTTATTGATCCCTGATAACCAACGACTAGAATCTATTCCGGCTGGCTCTACCTTGGACCATTTGCAGTGATTGATCTGGATGACATATGTAGGTCATATACACTAAAATACACATCAGCTAACGACAATGTGTTCAGTCAATCAGAGCTTAGAAATTTATGCAGTTAAAAAGTTTGACTTGTCCAACAGATCCAATTACCGTCACAAGCGTATAGCGGTAATAAAGGAGTGTGTTTTGATGAACTGGTCTCGCAATACCGCTAGCCTATTTTCATCTTTGACCAATGACTTCCTGATGTAAAGATGGAGATTAAATACCAAGCACTGAGCTATCATTACGGCTCACTGTTCCGTCTGTTTTGAAAGCTTCGAATCTAGGTCGGAGTGCTACATTCAGTGATAACATTTCTTGGTCGTGCTGAATACACTCAATCTGTTTCTTGTGGTTGGCCAGTCGTTAGGAATTTCTCAGGGCGCTAGCGGCCAACGTTATTTCGGGTACAGCGTTATTTATTAGGGGCAGAGCACCAACGCCGAGTATTTGTTGATAGGATCAACGAAAGATACACAATTAGGACGCATTTGAGCACGAAAGCTGCACTCCGAATAGCGCGGTTTCAACCTCGGTCAAACGAGACACCCTCAGTCGTTCTGTCGTTTCCATAAGCATCCTGCATTTTCGCTTCGAATCCTCACTATCTTTCGAATCTTAATTTACTTATGCGTTTTCGGTAACAGCCAAAAGCCATCCCAAAAGAACAGACTTCTTGTGACCACCAGCGGCTTGTCGGGCTTTTGCTGTATTGATACCACCACAATAGTCAATTAACGCCACATCGCTTTGGTAAAGTGACCGGGTGATTCGCGGTCATCTGTTTCAACGGCACTAAAGAAGACCATCGATTCCACTGGTTCCAGATTCTATTCTCTCTTTAAAACATACGTTGTCGTGTACGAGTTGAAGAGGGGAAGTCTTTTGTACACTGTCAATAGCAATGCTAATTTTTATTGCAAAATTTGCTGACTATATGGCGTAAAGGACTGCTAAGTAATGATTGTTTACTTCAGTGACAAACATTTTTGTTTGATCCTTTCCTTTTTGCGGACTGGCCTTTTATCTCTGATTATACAATAACAGTAAGTCCTCTACTCAGATTTAGAGTAACACACATGACGACAATACAACAATGGAAATGCTATGGAACATGAAACTTGTATTCACGTCACTTGTTCGCTTATTTTGTTCCCCACAGTCGTTAACTCAGCAAGGACGTGTTCTGATTTTGTTTTCTGTCTCGCAGCATCAAAATGATTGTAGAAGTAAAATCAAAAATTGATGGGGAGAAAGAGTAAGAAAGAAGAGCGAGGACACTTCGAATGCGAGACTGCAACGGATTACGGGTTTTAGCCGTACCGTCCAGCCGCATCAGCAACCGCCTTTGGTGTCCGTTGGAGAGCAACCCCACATGTCTAGTTCGACTGACATGTGACTTAGTCGATTCTCTGTTAAAACTATTAGACCAAAGATTCAACCCACTTTTCAGTTGATAAAATGGATTCTAAACGGCGACTTACAGAATTCACGTGTCATTGTTTTGGTTACCTTAGCAATTTTTCAAACTAACAAGTGGTTTCCGTTTTCTTTTTTATCTCAACTTCCAGTTGCTTCTTCCTGACACGGAATGGGAGATAGTTGTACAGAAGAGGCATGAAGAACACATACAACAGCATCAATGAACAGGTTATTTTCGACTATTTCCATGATCCCTTCCTTATTGTGATTATTAACTTATTTTATTTTGCATGACAACAGTGCTGAATTATTTGTGTCTTTGGCCAACTTCCACAAATAAATTCAGTTGACAAGCGCGAAATTCAAACGTACACTCGCGGTCCTAGATAAGAAACCTTAGCAACTAGGGCATATATCTAACACGGTAGAAGATCGATTGAGTGAAATTGTTTGTAGCTAAGCTTGGCGCGTGGATTGTGCTGCGCGACTCCTTAGATGACCATTAACAATCATGGAAGAATAACCTCAGCAGGAGGTATTTCTCAGTTAAATCACAATCAAAATTCAAGACAATAACTCAGTGTCCTATACATAATTAATTTGGTAATTTACATCGCACGAGGTCACGAAAGGCATCCATATAGGAACTGTGATGAACTCAAGTAAGCGATAAGTCCGCAGTTGAATAGAAAGTGGCTTTCTTGATACAAAATTCCAAAACATTTGTTGGTGTGACAAATAGAATTGTGAATCGCAAAGTTCCAGACAACGTCTAAATGAATACGTTTATTCTTGCTAAATTGTATCCACTCAGATCTTGAAGTCTCGTGTTTCGCAATCTTTGCGCCAAATTCAAACTGGGTTGTTTGAAGCAAACTGAGATGAGGAACCGTGGTCGGAAGTTGCAATCGATTAGCTAGCTGATTTTGCCTGCTTTTGCCACATTGTGTTCGAATTCCAGTGGCGTAAAAGTAATGATTTCTTAGGATTTCATGGGCTACTAGTTGTTCCAAGATATTGGGCGGTGAATGGATGGTAAGTATGTAGAGTTACATCGAATGAATCCTGCAGTGAATACACCAACCAATCAACTTGAGCAGTACGAGCTTCACAACAAGGCAAATTTAACCATGCTAATTTGAAGGTAAACAAATACGGCGGACTCATCAACAGGTGACGCGGAATACCGATAAAGTGAATAGACGTTACACATATCTTGATTTCCGTTCGTGTTTTTTTATAAGTACGATAAGTCTCCACTAATAAATTTGGAATTGTGACAGTTTGCGTTGAGTTTTCTCCTCCGGACTAGGTGGGACCAAGAGGCTCTTGGTCAGCAGTAGACGCGACTGGCAACCAAATATCCGAGGTAGAATTGAAGTGTGGCTTTCAACGTGGTACTCGACAACCAGATTCCCGTTTCACGATACCGTACGACTGCACTCTGTGCAATAAGATGTTGAGTTCTTTTAAAGAATTCATTGCATTTTACTCCATTTAAACTTTAACTTAGCCCCGGTAAAGGCCATGATTCAACGCCACGGCAACAGATCAACTATTGCGTTCACTAGGTAGGTGCGCACACGGGCACGTACGCGCGACTGGTTAAACTGGCATGTCATGTTTTCTCGTCCAGGCAGCGAATTCAACAGTCTGCGAAATTCATTCTGGGTTGTACCTACCGAATTGGGCTGCAAAGTCTACACGCTCTCCTACGTCTGGCTGGGGTGTTTGTTACCGTTTGTTGCTGTCTGTTACCGCTGGGGTAGCCCAGGTTTCCTGGTGGTTTATTGGCCTTTCGTTATTGGTGTGAATCACCAACCTTTCCGTAATGCAAAACACATTTTTTTGGTAATTGGTAGCTTGCTTGTAAATTGTACACCCCACTGGAGAGAATTATTTTCCTAATTTGAGTCTTGGTCAGTAAACAAATGCATTCATTTTTTCCTCAGGCTGTAGCTACTAACTTGCAAACTGAAGCCGCTCACTGATAGTCAAAATCTTCAAAATGAGAACAAAAGAAGTAATAAAAAGCGTTTGGTTCTATTTTATTCATTGGAAGTGCTTGAGAGTAACATCTGCTCACTTCAGTATTCAAAGTGAGACAACTTTTCGCGGCTTTTTTTCTCCTTCACATAAAATCAGACTGGAGAAATAGTGAAACGTCTAATATCATCCATTACGTTTGTAGGAAAATACAAAGTGAATGACACTTGTTAACTTCATTCAATGTAATGATGAGAACATGGACTTGGTATTTCATCCTAGTTACTGGGAACCGATGTCTCGGCATCCACTCGCTTGCTGTTGTACTCTAACTTGTAGAAACCAAAGCATTTCAGTCAATTTTAACTCTGTCCTACTCACGGCAGTGATATCGTCTAATCATCCAGCTCATTATCCTATCCCATTTTGACTTTGTCACTGCCGTTCTATCGACTTCCTTGATGAGGGAAAATGTTTTTTCTAAAACAACCCATACGTGTTTGGCAGAGTCCCATCGATCTATTTGAATAGAATGGAGAACAAAAAATAAGCCGGATAAATTGCTTTCACTATTCCTAATTACAAACCTTCAAATTGTTAACTGACTTCTAAAAGTGGTAACGATCAACACAATGAAAACATCAAATAACTACTTGAGTGACCTTGGTGAAATAATGGAATTAGGATTGCGAAATTGTACTGGATAGAAATGTTAGAACAATCAGTATTGACGCAACAGTTGCCTGCTTTGGAATTAACTAATCAGTTTTCGCCAAATCGTTCCTCGAATCTGTCGACGTTTTTCTCGTTTTTAATTCTCCGTGCCTCGTTTCTGTGTCAATTTACCTTTATATATGCCCAAATAAGAACAAAAGAAGACGAACTTGCATCTCGAAATTCGCGGCCTCTTTTTGCTCGATTCATTCGAATCAAAGATGTCATTGTTTCCAATTTCTTGAAAAATCACGCCATCTGTGGATGATTCGTCACATCTGCGATTCCAAATCACCGGATAGGGAACAGTTGTAGCTTTTGTTACATTGGAAATTAAAATCACTGGTGTAAGAGGAAAGCAGACAGAAAGCATAACTCAGTGACTCATATCTTCCTGGTTCATCGTGAATGCCCTGGGTTCGATTCATCTCACTGCCGGTCATTCTCATTTCCGCAGCATCCTGATGAAAGAAAGTGCATAATGTTTTATCAGTGATGAAATCTCAACAAAATTCAAGAAGGAAAAAGCAACAAGCTTAGAGACGGAAACTAAAAATGACGTACAGATTGACTTAATCGATCGATTCCAGAAACTGAAAAATTAAGTAGGACGCTGCGAATAGAAATGGAGGGACTTTGGATTAATTTTTGCGAGTAAATGGCCCTAAATTTGTCCAACATTTTAGGTAGCATAAATCGACTGGTTAATAAGCCAAATGACAAATGAACACCGTTTTCAAATCCTTCAAGCTCAAGTCATGCTTCAGATTGATGAATGATTGCAATGTTTGATAAGCTCGTCAACAAGAGTGCAAGAAAGTTGGGAGAGATGGTAGAGTGATTAGTTGGCCAGTCAGTTTGCCTTAAGGTAGCAGATTTGTTGTGCCAAAACTAATGTAAACCAGCTGATGAGCTATTCACTTATCACATTGTGATTGCAGAACCTAAACTTCTCTCTTTGACTTGCCATCTGGGAGTGACAGTTTCCTAAATCCGATTCACAGATTAGGAAATTGATATAATATCTACTGCTACGAATTTCCTTTTGGACAAGCGTACCCTGGCAACACAAGAATATGGGCCTGCACATCCAGTTTGATATGGAACAATGTCCAATTGTTTGTTTATTTTATGCTGTGAAATGACACAAATTTCAAGACATTGGCATTCGCTAACTGCCTACATTTTTAGAAGTGTAAAAATGAATGCATATAAGAATCAGCTACGGTTAGGTATTAGGAATGAGATGCCTATTCGGTGGAGGTCGTTGATCAAGCTTCCGGTATGGTAGCCGAGCTGATTTGTTCGATTCATTGTCAAGCAAAATCATCCAACATCAGGTGATTCGCACCATCAGTAAATACCTACACACACTCTTTCATTGATCTAATTCATACTGTTACAGAGTTTATGTGATTGAAACGAATGGATACTGGTGTAAGGTTTCTTCTCCGTGACGATAATCCAATTTTCGAGCATGCTCAAATTTTGTGGTGTTGGGAGACCGCTGGGCTCACACTAGTAAAGGCAGTGATAAACCACGTGATTCGAGTGTTAACCGATTTCAAGTTCGTCTAGATTTTCGATAATAAATGTAATCTTACTTCTTATCGTTATATGATAGATGCAAACACTTGAGTTTCAGTAGGGGTACAAAAAGCAACGAAATTTCTCATCCAGTTTTGAGGGCACAACCAAGAAGAATGATCAAAGCTGACAAGATGATACTCCAAGATAAGCATAAGTTTACACAAATAATCTAATCTATCCGCTCAAGCAGTAGTGCGGCTCAATTTCAAGTGGTATGCTTGACCTAAGAAAGATGAAGTGAAAAAGAAACTGGTAGATGTTTTCGGTGCACCCCTACAAAAAGTCATATTTGGTCAGTAAGCTATACTAGTAATAATAGTGGTAATAATAATGACAACAGTACAAATAAGCGACATATGAAATCCCCAATGAAACTCAAATTTCGAACGATCGTTTTGCCTTGTAGTTATTTCTAGAAGAATCATTTCGACTTTTCAGTCAACACACCGGTGTAACTTCCATAACTTTGGCAGTATGGCTTAAAACGGTTACATAGTGTAGTATGTGCACTTAAGTAAACCGGGGAAAGCGATTGGTTGTCTGCTCGTCAGGCCGAAAAGAAAATTGAAATGTATGACATTGTGTATTTGGTATATTAAACCCACTAGATCTAGGATCCTTAATTGCCGAACAAAACGAATTGAGCTCTGCAATTTCTGCAATTTCCGAACAGATTCTCCAGAGTGAAAGAAACTCATATGAATGATGGCCACAACTAATATGGTATTCCCGGTATCCAACGGGTGCGCTATTTTTCATATAGAACTTTTACGATGATGGTTGCCCGGTGATCACCAGATTTCGTGCTAACCTAGTACAGTGACATTCTGCTTAAAATACGAAACAACTCTTGACCGTGACAATAATTTGGTCCAAACTTGAGAAAAGAGTCGATATGCATTGTTGTTCTTTTGAAGAATGAAGAAAATAAATGCTGTTCTGTACAGGTCCAATTCAAGAGACGAGTGTGCCAATTTTACGAGCAGATGCCGCATGCAATTACTGTCTGAGTTTCAAAGAGACAGCTTCATTCTAGGAAGCATCAATCGCGAATGTGCTCCAACGTCTTGAGGGAATTTTACCATTCAGCACTTTATCGCCTAGGAATCGTGGGAGAATAATTTCCCCGGAATTCTCTATACCCGGTCTCCGTAGCTTCCTTATGTGCCTTTGTTCATGTTGCTAACGCGCAGGTTTGATGAAGCGGCAAAAGCCAGCGAAAAAAGAGTCTTTTGCACCAGGTGTCTCAGTGGCATGCAAGTCAGGGGCTTTGGTGTTCCTTCGGATGGTGGATGACTGGTTTAAAATAACCGGCTAGTAGACAATTCTCCACTGGTTTAAATTATTAGGTTGGATATCCATAGCTCGTAAAATGATACACAGTTAAGTATCCGATGTATGTGTGGTTTACGCATATATATATATAAATAGGTTTATGTATATATATATATATATATGGATATTGTAAGTAGTATCTGGATGATTGAATAAAATTTACCCGGGAGCACACGACCGGTTTCGCGGTTATTATCGCTCGTCAAATAGGCGTACCCGGCACTCTCCTATCCAAACATCTTTGTAATTGTACATTCCGAATTGGTATGTCTCACCAGAATCGAATTTGTGGCGTCAGGAGCGTGCATGCAACCTCTTTCTCAAAGAGTTCACAGAAGAATCATAACTGTGATTCGTTGATAATTCTTTGTCGGTTGGGCTTAGCCAAACTTAGGAACGAGGACGGAACGCCCCAGAATATACACATATATGTACATAGGAGCAGTAATTAGTATCTGGATGAGTGAACTATATATATATTCATAATTGTCAAAACCCTTGCAACTAGCGCCACGTGACAACTTTCCTCTTCGGTACCAATCGATGGTCCCTCCCCTCTTCATCAGGAATATTTTGGTCATTTTGATTTGAAATCAGCAACTGCATCAACAAGCTACTTTTTCCTATACTACACCAAGTTTTAGAATTTCTATGGCAATATTTACTGACTAGGTAGTACCACAGTAACATGTCACTTCAGAATACAAAATATATTGGATTCCGGTCACGGCATGACTTTGCCTTAGACTCAGGTACATGTTCACTGAATTTACGTCATGCTGAATGAAAACCAATTTAAGTAGGTTAATTTGTTTAATAATTTCTCGTGGAGTAAAAAAATGAGTCCCTTTCACTGACTTCGTTTTCTCCATTATCTTCTACTCTCATGGAATTGATGGATTATTCCCATTACCACAGCGACACAAATTATCCTATGTGGCATGTATTAGCCTTTGATATACGTATAAGGATTCTATGATATTATTGGTAAAATAGTGAATAGCTTTGACAGGAATAAGAAAACGGGGTAAGTTTCCTTCTAGAAATATCCCCTTTGTTAGTGTTTTGCAAGTCACCACAAGTCATGCATCCATCAAAACAATTAACGGTTTGCCAGCTAATGGAGCTCAGCACTTTCCGCTATTTTGCAGGTTAGTTATACTCCTTGTTTTATTGGCAATTAATCCACGCTTCATACCTTCTGATAATTGGAGCATCAAATTATCGTTCCACTCTATGCGGACAATGGAGCATGAAGTGTCAGTAGTTATGGATTAGGCGAGTAATTCACGAGAGCGAGCGAGACAGAGAGAGTGAGAACTAAACGAAATTGTTTTCAATGTTCATTCCTTGCGCGCCGGTTCCTCCAATCAGCACACGGAAAGCGTTAGTCATACATCGAGTTTCACGGTTCCGTTGAGCTAATGGTGTCTTTGAGTACGGTTTAAAATTCATGGCTAATTTACCAGTTACGAAATTTTGTCCACTGTTGTTAACAACGACTTTGGGTGACGAGGTGAATTTTGTCCCAAAAGATCCCTCGATGACCGGCATCCGTGATTTGTTTAAGGAAAAGAGCACAATATTCAACATTTTTCATGTCCAGTAGAGAAGATAAAATACATCCTTAGAACAGCCATTTACCCGAAGCTGATTGCAGTTTTCTAGTTAGGATCGGTGCTCAAGACATCTAAAATAGCGGTGCTCAAAATAATGGTCCCGTAGCTTTCGCACTTGTGGAGCAATGTTTTGGCCGCACCACTTTCCATACGTCTAGGACAAAAATATGTATGGATATAGCAGAAGTACGGTACTATTCACGTGAAAACTATAGCTCTGATGTGGACGCATTTAGCTAATGTGATAGGGAGTAAATCGCATCAAAAGCCTTCGTAAACCCTATTCCGTATCTGTTCCTGTCCCACTCAGTCACAAACAGGTTTTGGTCTACTTAACAGTATTTTTGAGGTTAAAAAAATTCCCAACAACGCTGTTGTGAGTGTAGTCCATGCCCACTTCGTCAGAATTGGAACGTAGACATGCGTAGATCATCAGCGTAAAACGTGCTAGTTTTTCACGCAACGTATCAACCATGAAAAGGATAATACTGTGACATACGATTACGATCATTCATTCATCTAATGGGTTGTCGATTATGCCGAGGACAAAAAGACTATTCGTCCTCGGATTGGACGTGACAGAGGAATCATGTTGAACGTGGGAAATTAACAATGACAAATTGATGCATAGCTGAAATGAAACTGGCAGTCCTTAGAGGTGATTGGGGCAGCATTTACCCATTTTCCCACTTTTGTATATCCGTCCGGCTGATCCCTCAATCATTTCTAGTTAGTGCAACTTATGATCGAACGCTTAGTGAGGAATTCAGCTATGGTTTACTATACATACAGATTTTTCCTACAGGGAAACAATGTTTTTCCTACTGAACTGGAAGTAAGTATTAATGTCACTAACGAATAACATATCACGTTAGCACTATCCAGTCAAATGGAAAGTCATGTAAGAGTTTGTGTATTTTGATATGTTTGTGTAACTCAACTATGAAAGCTGAAGCAATCAGGTGATTTAACATTTGAGTTTAGCCGAGGAAGAAGATATAGTGCAATTTCATCACTCGCCATAGTGATAGTCCCGTAACCGGATGAGCCGGGTGGTAAACTTTGAATTGATTTCCTAGTGTTGACACACAATCACTCCAAGTTATTCATTCAATCATACGTCTCTCGCTTGAGCATCAACAAACTAGTTGCAGAGCACACCGAAGATTCTGTTTTGTTCATGCTAATTCATCAGCCAATGCAGACGCATTAGGCATTTCGATACGGACGTCTTATAGCCTATATGTCAAATTCATTTTATTCATAAGAGAATTGAATTGTCGTGCAAGTCAGATAGCTATCTTGACTTCCGTGACTCTCCCACTTGAGAGAACTAACTGATATCAGATTAATAGAAATTTTCAATTCAAGGTTATTCGACAAATCACAATGAAAGCCGCTGTGGTTCGTAAGCCAAGGAATGTGTTGATATTTTCGAGTTATTACAAAATGACTAGCATTGCTATGGAAACAAAAACTGCCACAATATGAAGAAACCGGTGAAAATGACACATCGTGTTGTGGATGATTATGCTTTGGCTAATGGTGATGCATTCGAGTGAGCACCCAAATCATCCGGTGTTTAGTCAAGATAGTTTTTAATTTCAGTGTGTCAGAATGTTATCCTTGTTAGTAAAAACCAGGATATCGCATGAGGATAACAAGTGGATGTGGTCCAGTCTGGAACAAATTAGCCGAGAAGAGAAGAGGAGAAGAGGATAAGAGTAAGTCTGAAATTCTAACCTTGACTGCATCATTTAAGGGTATCATGGGCGACTTTAATACTTGCCGAAAAGGCACCACAAAACTTCACGCATCCACGAGTCTTAAGTTGCGTTCAAACTAAAAAAGTTGGGTACATTTTTTGGCATTTTCAAAGGCTAAACCAATCAATCCCACAGAATTTTCATGAATGCAGAATTGAGCGCCATCTATCCCGTTGGACTGTAACAAGCAGACCAACACTGATGGATGTCATTATTTTATACTACCATTTTTATTCTCTCATGGAAAACAAAACACGAAGGTAACCTCCATACCCGCTTGACATAACTGATGACCAAATCTTCAATGGTTCTCAGACTGTTGCACAAAAGCGATTAAAATACGGAAATACAAGATTTCAACAGTTCGCAACAATTGCCATCAGCCAACGCTGTTTAGCTGTTGAGGAAGCCAAACTGAGTCTCCTTCTTCCATGGATCACGTAGTTCTGTAGAAACTTTCTAATTACTAGAACATGCCTGATAGCAGGTGAGATTTACTTCGACTGTTCGTGTGTTTTTATTTTGTGCTTTGAACAGAACTTCACACGGGCGTGAAAAACCACAGGAAACTGCAATCAGAAGAGTAAGCCAACGAAATCACTCAGACTGGGAAGCTAGACGGGGCCACAGTCGCCAATCTTCTCATCTGCACAGGTTTTAACAACACAGGGTAGAATTGATCAAAAATCAGGCCTATGACGACGAATGCCAGTTGCCTTATCGAACTGCAGTAGGAGGCCAGGTTTGTTAATTCTTGGCATTCGGAATGTTTTTTTTAGAGTGACCCATCCTGTCGTTGTTGACCGGGTGTATTGCGATTAAAACGGTTTGCGTTTTCGACATACTAAATGTGAGGATATTAGGAGTTTGTCCCGAAATCCTGCGCAGCACGTGTCTCTCGGTTCTTCCGATATAAGTACCGTCAAAATATCCCTCGTCCCAGTAGAACGCACCTTCTTTTCATCGCTCCATTCGGTCAGTCCGAGTGATAGGTCAATGCAAAGAGGTATTATGTAGACGAGTTTTACTGTATCTGTCCTAGTTCCGCCTAGCACTATATCCACTCTAACCGGATCCAACTGTTTGATTACCGATTGAATTTCCAAAGGATAAACGGGTTTTTTAAATTGTCACACAAACTTCGATCACTTCTCGCTGTCAGGGAACTTTTCTGATTGTTGTCCGAGCAACGTCGTCTTTGGAGGATCGCTCATCCAGTACAACAACCCGTGGGACCCCTGGATCGTTTGACCTGCTGCTTTATTCTTTTCACGTCTTATGTGAAATCACTGTGGATAACAACTTTGGTCGTTTTGATTATCAAAAGAGTTTGTCAAATCTACCGTGGCATTCACATCTTATCTCGTGACCTTTTTGTACTGTCAGCCTAAAGACGAAAACCTTAATTCCATGTATCTCATTAATTATTCTGCAAATTGCATACCGTTTATTTGTTTGACTTTAAAAGTAATATTGACTTTCTGCCGAGAATCGCGAGGATCATTTTCGGTCTTTTTGGGTGCATGCCAACATTTTACTGCACTCTTGGAAATGTCTATTGAAGTAGATTAGCAACAAACTGGTGTTCTTTGTTTTGTTACTCGTTGGAATCATGTTGAACGACGCGCGATCGACCACCCTCTCAAATATGAGTATCTGTCGTACACGAGTGAGTGATGAAATGTTTCAGGCAATATTTCCCCGGATTTTGAGACTGGAAGACTGCCAAGAAAAAATGAATATTCATTGAAACATTTGCCAGCAATTTGCTAGTCAGTATCGCTGTATTCGGGCGACTTTGAAGAAACTGTTTCAAGTTGACCGACTAACATTAGTCTGTTTTAGCGACATTTGAGAATATACCCTCAGGCATGAATCCACTGTGTAATTTATTCCAAGGCACACTGGTTAGTAGTTACTCTGGGTTTAGTTTGCCAGGCCGACTGGGAATTCATTTGAAGTTTGTCTCAATATGAATACCGTATTTACATTTTTGAAAAACTGTAAATATATTCATCGAAATTGGGAAAGTGAAAAACCTCACACTTTTATATATATATATATGTATAATTCAACTTAGTTCTTGTCCAGACTCATTGCCAACATACCAAGCAAGAAAACACTAGTGACTGATAACTTGGGTAGGAAAATAATTCAGTGTGAGCGAGGAGTGATGACGCAAAGGAGCACATGAATTGCTATTCCAGTTATACAATCCAGATCAAGGACGACTGTCGTTGCGTCACGGTTACGACTAATTTGCTTTGCTTTGGATGCATGCACGGTTAGTCGGACGCAGAAAGTAGCATGCGCGTAAACGGTTCTCGACATATATATATATGTATGTATATATTGATGTACAAAAATTGTCTTTTGGGTAAAATGAAAAAGTTAGCATTTCTTCTATCGCCTTACCAATAACCACAGTTTCCACGTGCTCGAGACATTTTTGATTTCCTAATGTGAACGACTGCACTGCCTATCAAGAGTATTATGAGAGGAACGTATTTTCTCAATGACGTGACGTCTATTTATTTTGTCTTGCATTCAATTCATTTCCACTTTCTATTTATTGCAAACACCCTGTTTTAGCGACACGAAAAATTCTTCGAAATTGGAACCTGTTTCAAATTTTTGTCTACCTTAAGTTTACCGTCAATCGATGATTAACGGCATGCATTAAACTACACCACGCTGTTTGCAAATAAGTAATCCTTGGCAACGGCAGGGGCAATGTAATCGGAAAACACGAAAAATGCAATCGATACGAAAAGGCTCAAGAGACACCTTTATCACCGTTCAGTTTTATGTTATGTTGAACAGAAGTTTAAAGTCATATTATACCTAATCTAGTCGAACAAGTGTCTAGTTTATGCAGTGAGGTGACTGTAAACAAGGGAACCGCTAAAAGTTGTTGTTGATTTTTATTCACGCTGTCACTTGTTGAGTAAACGACTTTCGTTTCCGGGGCGAATTGGCTCGGCACGTACAAAACAGTGGTGTTTTTGTCCAAAGGTTGCCACAGTGACCCGTGTTTATAATCCAAGCACAATGACTTTTCCGTTGGTGTGGTTTTCAGTATGCACACATAGCATTATGAACCAAGTCACTAAGAGGGAGCTAACACGGCGTAGCGATAACTTGTGGCTGTGTGTTTGTGACCTCGCATGCCCAAACCAGAAGATTGCATCCCACGTTCCGGTTTCCAACTGGGATATGTTGGAAGTACGGAATGTATCTTGGTGATTTGTAGAACAGTTCAGATGGTGACAAACTGCATCTACGAAATAACCACAAGCACTACGTGTTGCATGGTAGCACCTTTTTGTTTGATCAAAAAATCTGTGCGGCCACTTGACAGACTGCTTCACCTCGGTTTGCAAAAAAATTGTGCGCGTAAATTCTGAAAAATATCAGCCACAGAAAGGTTGAAAAACAAAAAAAAAATTTCGGTTAGAATCTAGAATGCGAAATGAACAAAAATGGCAATAAAATCTCATTGTTCTTACATTGGCCGCTTCGGTCTCCATTAGGCCCTTACGTTGAGATGAAATTTCCACCCATTAACTTAGCTAATTTATGCCAGGGTTTCAAATATTGTGAGATTCTATCGGTTTCATATTGCTGCCTAGTCAAGCAGAACGAGTGTGCTGGTGTCACACACACACACACGCACATGCATGCACACACGCACATATGATTTGCGGATGAGATTTGCCAAATCTAAACAAAGACAAGAAAGTGGAAAAAGGTAAGAAACACTAGCAATAGCTTAAAAGATGCGGCTGTTCTCAAATATGCTCACCGTAGGATGTAGCCTGGGTGAATTGAATGATTGTCACTTGTGCCTTCATTCTCAAGCCCTCCATACTGGGCAAAACACCAAGTGTCTGGAAAACGTTCACATCAGATGGTAACCTAGTCTATCGACGCGAATAACACAACTTTGGTTCCCTAAACGGGTCCATCGTTAACAAATAAAGAAAGATTGAACTTCATGGGGAAGCGCTTTTCAACACATACGTGAACATAACCAGACAGTCGATGAGAACAAAATGACTTTGATTTTTGTATGTTTGCCATCTATGTTTGGTTGATTTCCACAGAATCTAACAAGTTCGCTCCAACAGGATATGTGGATTGCTCCGGATAAGTTTGGGTCATTGTCAGGACCATTTGGCACACCACTAAGCCTCCAGAATCCACTACTCTTGTTCGTTTCCTGGCAGTTCATACACTATGCATTGTACAAAATGCATACCGGATTTAGACCTTTAGTAGTTCGTTTGTTCAGTATCTGCCTCACTGTAAAATGGACGCGACAAGCGGTTGGTGAATCACTGCTTTTGATTCCTGCCCTTTGTTTGACCATGCGAATTCCATGGCATCCCCGAAGGATTTTGTAGGAGATTGGTAAGTGTGCCACAAAAACGTGATACACAAGTAACTAACGTTTGATTGGCACTTGAATCCCAATGAAGGAGTAATTCTGTGCAGAAAATTGCGTATGTAAACATCCGGTCACGTGTTTTGCACTTGACCAAAAAAGAAAAGGTACTCAAAACTTTTGTCCCAAAAAAAACGAGAGCAACAGTGCGGACAAAGTCATCCATTCTGTTGTTTTCAAGTCTATTCACCGAGTTGACAGTAAGAACTTAAGAGTTTTAAAAATAAAATCACCAAAATAAATCACAAGGCACTGAACGTTTTCCATAGGTCTTGCTCAGAATTACTGATTTTCTTTCGGTCTGCACGAAACTAGAACTGAGGACTAGCGCACACGGAGAGATTAGTGCTACCAATCCGGCCTGTTGTGTTCGTCGCCCACGTAAGGCACGAAAACCCCTGTACTATCTGGGTAAAGTAGTACAAACAACTTCCAATTTGACCGGATAAGTAGTAAACAAATACTCGTGTAACTGAACAAACCAAAGAATGGACAAAATGAATTTGTCTGAGCAGTTTACATGCAAACAATGTGAGGACATGAGATGATAAGCGAATAAAACGGTGGGTGTCCGAATAAATTTACCCAAGTGACCAAAATACCACTCGACAATCCGCACTGTATTGGTGATGATGTAAGCGTGCAAATATTTGAGAAGTTAAGCTTGATAAATTGCCAAAGAAGCACCTTCTCCCCGATGGTCTGCCCAGTGGTGATCGAATGCGTAATCACTGGGGCTTTGCATGTGACGATAGCAAAAGAAAGGAATTTTACGGTCAGCGGGACTAGTTCCCTTAGTTGCGCGATATAATTCACCAACGATTGACAAACAGAGTACAAGTGAACATCATTTTGGTTTCCGTCTTACAACTAGTCGTCCACAAAACTGGTTAAGTTATTCGATCATTGCATGAAATGAAGAAGAACGATAGTTCTCTGGGAATGACATTAAGTTCTTGACATTTCGAAAATTTTCAAAAAAGGTGCAGTTCTGTTGACAATTGATTAACGGGTATTGATGGGGTTCAATAATTTGTCGGGAGATTTGCCCATCCAGTATATTTAGATGACAGTGACATACGTTTTTTTTCAACAGAAACAAATGTGAAGAAAATTCCACTGAAACCAGTCTTCGAAACGAGGATCGAATCAACCCTGCCAATATCCATCAGGCTGTCACATATGGTCGTGATACCACGGCAAGTTTTTCGCACCGGAAAGTTGAAAGATTTCAATTACTCTTGACTGCGGGTGAAATTGCGAAGTCAGTCGGTGCTAAACATGGTCCAGAAGAAAATCTGAGAATTTGAAAGCTGGTATCGATAGGGTTATCCAAGACATCCATTATCGGTCAGCGGCCGTCGGTTGACAAAATCGCAAAATCGCACAATCACCACAGAATGAATTAAACATGCTCAAATTCTATTCTAGCCCAGGCTTGGGTTGACTTCCCCAACGGAATGGAGAGTTCGAAATGCAAACCAGCACTACACGTAATACCGATTGTGATACGCTAATAAATTCCTTTGTAAATATTCCTAGGATTCTAGCACCTGATTATTTACAGGATCTCCGAAATTTGTCGGTTTGCAGACTGCAGTAAGGCCATTCAAACCTGGGTGAACGAGGATGACAACAGCGTCCGAACATGCCCCACAGAAAAGCATATCACAATCTAATTCATGATCCCATCCAAAAGATGATCGGTTCCTTGAAGTGATAAATAAATAAACAACCGAACCGGTGGATATAGGGGAAAGAGAAAGCAGTTTCTTGCTTCAGTTGCTGGATGTCAAATCAAAATGATCAAAACATTCCTGATCGATAATGGAGGGACCATCGATTACCATTGTTTATTAATGCGAGATTCCCAACAATACGGTAGCCAAGTTGATGTGAACTAATTTCAGTTTGTTCGTTCTAGAGTTCTGGTAATGTGTCACGGTTGAGATATGCATACGGGGGTTGAAAATGGACATGTAATAGATTTGTAGCGTATTTCCTAGTTAGGTAGCTACAAATGTTGTGGCTAGCTGTTACAAAACTGTGGCATTTATTTTCGAATAAAAGGAATACAGATTTACTTATTTGTTCTATGCTCTTGTTGCCTAGTGAAGCGGACAGTTTTCATATGACGCCAGTTAGATCGATGAAAAATTCCATTCACTACCATTCGATCTGCGTCACCCGGGGTTGCATCGTATGCGTTGTTGTTACCCTTAGGTGATCTTCAACAGCCCATTGACAAAGAAGCTAAGTAAAATTATTTTATGCAGTAGTTAGTCACATTATTATTATTTTTTGCAATGCCCTAGAAAGTCAGTCGCTGAAGAGGTTGAGGGATCGAAATGAAAGTTGCGCATGTCGAAAATGCCAAAGTGAATGGCAACCCAGTGTGGATGACACTCGACATTATGAACTGCACCGCCAAACCAATGTGGTAGTCTGCAATATATAGGCAGTACAAATCATTTGGTTCACTCACGCGGAGAATTAGTGAACGAACAATATTCACCGGGAAGAAAGTTATCATTTTTTGTTCAAATTTGAGAGAAATAGCGCTACTATTACTATGTCTGTCTACCCTATGGGAAAAAGACGGACTGATTTGTTCATTGTAGGTATTTTTTTTTGAAATAACTCATAACCCCGTTCTAGACAGTCATTCTTACTACAACAACACAAAAAAACAAACAAACCCGAATTAAGTTCCGTGCTCATGACAGGTAACAATATGGCATTGTATTTTCGTTCACGGGTGGGTGGAAAGCCGTAGAGTACAATAGTCTAACAGAGGTTTTGGGGTTAGATAATGACAAAATACGTAAATGAGCCTTCGTTAGGGCAAAGCTCAAATAGACGAAATCACGATGAGCAATAAAGTGCCACTTGGCGCGATACGGATCTGTTTGTTTTCAGTCATTAGTCCCTTACTGGCCACGTATGCAATCAGGGCGTGACATCTTGGTGCGTTGTCGATGCAAAGCGCAACAGTTAACGGAGTCTCACTTCTCTGTGCTTAAACAAACCATAGTTGTTTTATCGTCGACGCATAAGTGAATTTTTATGGATGAAGAAACGTAGCTTGCAGCTTTCGAAAAAATCAGAGGAGATAGGCGAACCCGCGTGGTTGTGATAACCCAAAAAAGAAGAAAGAAATGAATACAATCTAGGGAGATATCCGGTAACAAAATTCTAGCAACGGTCAACTTTGTCTGATTAGTCAGCCGCTTCAAGCAAGCATGTGAAAAGAATAGCCGTACAAGGAAAGATGGACAAAATGGATTGCCGCTGGAAACACGAATCTTGCGAAGGTTATGCAATGGTAGAAGACCAAGTCACAAACAATGAAGTAATGCCGCCATTATCCAATCGGACATTTCGAATATGATTGCCCAGATAAAATTTCTTCGAAAAAAATTGTTCCCGAAGCTTAATTACAAATATTGAACATTTGCGAGTCTTGGAACAAATCTTCACTCACAGTGAATTTGTTTACGTTAAAATTCTGTCTTCGAAAAGATAGCGACATCGTGTTGATAGACTTTCATTCATTTCTTGTTGCTAAAGACGGAAAGCAGTGTTAGAGATTCTGTTACGTTAGAGAAAGCCAAGAGTTAGGCATTTTTGACTTGTTTGGTCCTTAGTTGTTTCAACTAAACAAATCGTGCAGAATTAGGATGTCTTAGAACTAACATGCCCGTGAATCAGTAATTCGTGCAGGATAAAAGTAATGGTACAAATGAAAACAAAACTAATGGCAGATTTTGCTACACGTTAGTGGATAGCTCAGTACAACCAGTGTTGCGGCTCAAAAAAGATTGCACAGTGATTTCAGTATGAAACCAATCACGTGTTCACCCAAAACATCATTACCTGGTCCTGCGCTGAACCCATTCTTGTCTGAACCAAGCCATCTCATGAGGGCTACTCGACGTTTACAGCGTATTGTGCACTGACCCTCTATTGACTACCTGCTACTGGGTGCATTTTCTATTGCTGGCTCGATCGATTACCATCCTGTGGTCGGATTTGCTCCGGTCGAGCTTGACGTTACTCTTAGTCTTTGATTGATTAAAACAGAGGTATCGGATTACCCGACAGACTGGTTTGATGTTTAATGAAACTTCACAGATGACCTGGCTATATTAGATTTTTAACTTTTGGTATTTCGAAATGAACGAATCTAACAGTGGTGGTTTCGTTTAGTTGGTATGCGAAATTTTTAATTTGTACTCTATCATTCGTGCTTGACGGGGAATACGGACAGTCAGAAATGCTGAATTAATCCACAACGTGACCGCTGAGGAAAGTTGGCCGCTTATATGTACTAATCGAGCTAGAACGCTAGAAGCTTCAATTTCCATCGCGTAAGCGGCTAATTTGCCATCGACCAAGAAGATTGCTCACTCAGTTACAACTATTGGACCGCAAAATGCACCTCTTTCATTTACGTACGCGATGACACGTCACCGGGAACACACAATCTGATCGTGGTAGAGACACTGGATATCTGCAACTGGGCTTCGGTAACAGAAAGAAGCATCCGTTCGGTAGTGAATGCAGGAACGTTACACTGGAGCAGACCAAAGTAATCTATTTGTAATTCAGTTTTTGTCCCATTCGAGCACTGCTCTTGTTTCTGTTGTGGTTTTTTTGAAGGTCAGTCGAAGCAATTTCGAATGTTATCCTTCCTTGTAAATACCAGGACCAAATGTCGTAAGGAGTGTGTGCAAAAATCGATGCACCATGTGTTGGTTTTAATTGTGAATGATATAATGTTAATAACACAACGTTGTTGGTAAATGTAATGTGTCTACATTTCGACTACCGTGAGTATTCTTTCTCAAAGCTTTGTAAAGCTTGCCAGTCTAATTATTCATTCGATAGCGAGGCTAGTTATGCGTACAAGAATATGATTGTGCGACGGTGCTCCGATTTGAAGAATGGCCGATCTAAAATCGTGGGGAAGAGCAGCGAATGAAATCATCAATAGAGTTCAATTATCTGTGCATTTCCGCAGAAGCAATCGACGCAAATGATGTAGAGGTGCGAGTAGAACACAGTCAGTTATTCGGATGGTATATTAGACAAATAATAAATGACGACAAGACTCAACGGTTAACTGTGCGTGATCAGCTGTTTTAGAGGACAGTTTACCAAAAGTGGGATCGAGACATATTGGTTCCACTCTTACGGAAACATATTTGGTTCACAGGTAGTGGTGTTATCGAATCCGCACACTCGTTGTTTTGCCAGACCAGGAGCATTGGGAAAAACAATCGAAAGATGGGATTATTACAAACACGGTTGGATTTTATCGAGCACAGTCACTTTTCTTGTCTGAGTTTTCTATGCTAGAATGAGAAATAAAAAACATGTCCGGTTAATGTAAATGAAAACGCCAATTGCATGGAACAACAACTCAGCATCTTGCTAGTCCGTTTGTTTATCGATCACCAAAATGACGATTGCAATCATTATTTATATATTTATTATTTTTTTTCGTAATTTGCTCATTCATTTTAAGCTACTTAACCAAAAATGGTAAATTCCTGGTTCATAATTGGTATACTCTAATAAATTTCTATTAACTTACTGGTGAGAAGGTGTTTACGTGAGGCGACCGAGAATTGAATCATCAACTATTGTTAGTATCTAATACTTGTTAAGGTTCTCGACATTTTGCAGTATTTCTGCTAATCACTAGTATTTCGAGAACTAAAATAAATTCGTGTGTGAAATTCACTGTCTGGTTATCTCACCCGATCTTTTATACACGAATGGCAAAAGCACTGTAATTTGACTTCTGTCGCGAGCACCGCGTTGCGATCAGTTAAGTCATGATTCGTTGCTAACTGATTGGATGTTTGATCAGGGGACATTGCTGCTTTTACTGACCGTGGGCGTACCGTAAAAGATGCATGCAAGGCTGATGTGGATAGCTACTGGCGAGTAGTTTGGCCAGGTGTCCATGAAGATTGACAATATGAATCAACTGTCGAAATGTCACTAGCACAATACAGGATGGCCGGATACCAGCCCTAGTTCTCACACCCGAGCCTTTGGTTAATGTGTTCGCGTGCAGGGTTGGAGTGAGTAGAAATGCACATGTCTACATACGGTTGTTTCCACAGCATGCGTTCGTCTTGCATTTGAGTCGAGCGATGGTAATCAGCCACCATGTATGTGTAGTACCACGTTTTATATTTGGTAATCTTAGTCAAACCAGCACAACTACGATAGCTGCCCCTAAGTGTTACGTGCTGTCCGCCGAAGGTAAGTTGTGTATTGTACTGTGCTCTGTTGCGTGGTACAGATTTTGCGTACAAAACCACCGTCGCATTTCAGTCAACAAACGTGAGCAAAAATAAGAAAAACGTTACACTCATCATTTGGTAAAAATGAAGAAAAAACTCGTCAAAGAATCGTTTGAACACATTAGAATAGGTTGCTCAGGAATTCAGCTAAAACACGGTCACGGTTTGTCACAATGCTCGCTAGATATAGCACAGTGGAGTTCCTATAGACGTTGATTCTAGAGGTCATGGAACGAAAAGTGGATCATGTTGAAATGTGAGAGCGCCACTTTGAGAGATCCTTGTGCAGAGGATGCGTGGGATCTGGAAGAATTTTGTGAATAAATTTCTCACATGCTGATAAGTGCTGATCACATAGATTGAAGGACAACTCACTTAGTGGTATGAAAAACACGCTAATAATTGACGGTCCCTGGCAAAGAATTTTAAAGTCTCTTTAAGTAAACCTGGAAAAATGACGGGAGAACAGTAAAGAAGGATTGGAAAACACACTGGTATGCAAATCGAGAGATGGCACTTTGTGTTGTGTACTAGGGTAGAAGCTTTCTGACTTAAATGATAACCCTCGGTGATTGTTTACGCAGGTGGGTTTCAGATTTTTATCATTTTTAACTCCTATAAGTGTTTCAAAGTTGATAAAAGACGTTTGGGATTGGTAAGGTGATCGATAAAGGGAGAGAACAGACATTTAGAACATTTGCGTACTTTGAAATGTAAACCGGTTTAGGCAGATAAGTTATAGATAGAAAATGAGTCTTTGGAAAATCTTTGAAAATCACTCGTTTTACGAAACGAACTAAAAGAGAGAAACATTCAGATGATTAAACAGATTGACAATGGGGATTAGCTGATATGTGCTGAAAGTAAAGAGAGGATGAATACAAGTGAAAGAAACAAGTGCAGCATGCCCTGATGTTAACATACGTTTTTGGACGTTCATCGTCCACGGTGTGGCACTAGAATTCCTTTGCCGGGCTAAATTCCGGGAT